>RCUC01140131.1:0-91011 GCA_003697995.1 Taxidea taxus jeffersonii | reverse complement strand
GAAAGAGGAGAGATCACAACCAACACCAAAGAAATACAAACAATCATAAGAACATATTATGAACAACTCTATGCCAACAAATTCGACAATCTGGAAGAAATGGATGCTTTCCTAGAGACATATAAACTGCCAAAACTGAACCAGGAAGAAATAGAAAACCTGAATAGGCCCATAACCAGTAAGGAGATTGAAACAGTCATCAAAAATCTCCAAACAAACAAAAGCCCAGGGCCAGATGGCTTCCCAGGGGAATTCTACCAAACATTTAAAGAAGAATTAATTCCTCTTCTCCTGAAACTGTTCCAAAAAATAGAAATGGAAGGAAAACTTCCAAACTCATTTTATGAGGCCAGCATCACCTTGATCCCCAAACCAGACAAGGATCCCATCAAAAAAGAGAATTACAGACCAATATCCTTGATGAACATAGATGCGAAAATTCTCACCAAAATACTAGCCAATAGGATCCAACAGTACATTAAAAGGATTATTCACCACGACCAAGTGGGATTTATTCCAGGGCAGCAGGGTTGGTTCAACATCCGCAAATCAATCAATGTGATACAGTACATCAACAAAAGAAAGAACAAGAACCATATGATACTCTCAATAGATGCTGAAAAAGCATTTGATAAAGTGCAACATCCCTTCCTAATCAAAACTCTTCAAAGTGTAGGGATAGAAGGCACATACCTCAATATTATCAAAGCCATCTATGAAAAACCCACGGCAAGTATCATTCTCAATGGAGAAAAACTGAGAGCTTTTCCGTTAAGGTCAGGAACACGGCAGGGATGTCCACTATCACCACTGCTATTCAACATAGTACTAGAAGTCCTAGCCTCAGCAATCAGACAACAAAAAGAAATTAAAGGCATCCAAATCGGCAAAGAAGAAGTCAAACTATCGGTCTTTGCAGATGATATGATACTATATGTGGAAAACCCAAAAGGCTCCACTCCAAAACTGCTAGAGCTTGTACAGGAATTCAGTAAAGTGTCAGGATATAAAATCAATGCACAGAAATCAGTTGCATTTCTTTACACCAACAACAAGACAGAAGAAAGAGAAATTAAGGAGTCAATCCCATTTACAATTACACCCAAAACCATAAGATACCTAGGAATAAACCTCACCAAAGAGGCAAAGAATCTATACTCAGAGAACTATAAAGTACTCATGAAAGAAATTGAGGAAGACACAAAGACATGGAAAAATGTTCCATGCTCATGGATTGGAAGAATAAATATCGTGAAAATGTCTATGCTACCTAAAGCTATCTACACATTTAATGCAATGCCTATCAAAATTCCATCCAATTTTTTCAAAGAAATGGAACAAATAATCCTAAAATTTATATGGAACCAGAAAAGACCTCGAATAGCCAAAGGAATATTGAAAAAGAAAACCAAAGTTGGTGGCATCCCAATTCCAGACTTCAAGCTCTACTACAAAGCTGTCATCATTAAGACAGTATGGTACTGGCACAAAAACAGACGCATAGATCAATGGAACAGAATAGAGAGCCCAGAAATAGACCCTCAACTCTATGGTCAACTAATCTTTGACAAAGCAGGAAAGAACATCCAATGGAAAAAAGATAGCCTCTTCAACAAATGGTGTTGGGAAAATTGGACAACCACATGCAGAAAAATGAAATTGGACCATTTCCTTACACCACACACAAAAATAGACTCAAAATGGATGAAGGACCTCAACGTGAGAAAGGAATCCATCAAAATCCTTGAGGAGAACACAGGCAGCAACCTCTTCGACCTCAGCCGCAGCAACTTCTTCCTAGGAACAACGCCAAAGGCAAGGGAAGCAAGGGAAAAAATGAACTATTGGGACTTCATCAAGATAAAAAGCTTTTGCACAGCAAAGGAAACAGTCAACAAAACCAAAAGACAACTGACAGAGTGGGAAAAGATATTTGCAAATGACATATCAGATAAAGGGCTAGTATCTAAAATCCACAAAGAGTTTAGCAAACTCAACACCCAAAGAACAAATAATCCAATCAAGAAATGGGCAGAGGACATGAACAGACATTTCTGCAAAGAAGACATCCAGATGGCCAACAGACACATGAAAAAGTGCTCCACATCACTGGGCATCAGGGAAATACAAATCAAAACCACAATGAGATACCACCTCACACCAGTCAGAATGGCTAAAATGGACAAGTCAGGAAATGACAGATGCTGGCGGGGATGTGGAGAAAGGGGAACCCTCCTACACTGTTGGTGGGGATGTAAGCTGGTGCAACCACTCTGGAAAACAGCATGAAGGTTCCTCAAAAAATTGAAAATAGAGCTACCTTATGACCCAGCAATTGCACTACTGGGTATCTATCCTAAAGATACAAACGTAGTGATCCAAAGGGGCACGTGTACCCGAATGTTTATAGCAGCAATGTCCACAATAGCCAAGTTATGGAAAGAACCTAGATGTCCATCAACAGATGAATGGATAAAGAAGATGTGGTATATATATACGATGGAATACTATGCAGCCATCAAAAGAAATGAAATCTTACCATTTGCGACGACATGGATGGAACTAGAGCGTATTATGCTTAGCGAAATAAGTCAACTGGAGAAAGACAACTACCACATGATCTCCCTGATATGAGGAAGTGGAGATGCAACGGGGGTGGGAGTTAAGGTGGTAGGAAAAGTAAAAATGAAAGAAGATGGGATCGGGAGGGAGAAAAACCAAAAGAGACTCTTAATGTCATAAAACAAACTGAGGGGGGTGGGGGGAAGAGGGGTTGGGTGAGGGTGGTGGGGTTACATCATATGTTTAAATAAAGCTTAAATAAAGTAAAACAAACAAACAAACAAACAAAAACAAACAACAACAACAACAACAAAAAATTCCTGGGCTCACCTCCATGCTGAACACCCTGAATCTACTTCTAATCAGCATAAAACAAATATGTGAGAAATCAGTCAACAGAGAGCTCAGGCACAGACTGGCCAATGGGTGGCAGACACTTGAGATAACTCCAAATAGAATTTAAAAAGATTTGAAAACTATATTGAAATTGAAACCACTGCCCATAGAAGGCAGTATGGAACTTGAAGCCTTAAGCTAACCATATCAATTTCCTTTAAGGAAAAAAAAAAAAAAATCAGTGTTCTCCATGATTTAAACAAGCCTCAGAGACTTGCAACAATATTTGAAAGATCCAGGTATAATCCCAAACCACTTGGCATTTGGAGAACCAGGACAATCTCCACCCATATGGGAAAACACAATTAATAAATAACAATGCTGAAATGAAACAAATTTTAAAATTAAGCCTCAAAAGTTTTAAAAGGACTACTATAAAAATACTCCAACAAACTCCAATTGCAAATATCTTGAAGTCAATGGGAAAATAGAAAACCTCAGAAATAAATAAATAAATATCTGAATGAATTACAGATGAGCCAGTGAACTGATGATGGATCAATAGAAATTACCTAATGTGAACAAATGAAAAAAGTAATAGAAAAAATTGAACAATTCCTGAAAAAGTTGATATTCATGTCATCAGAATCCCAGAAAAGAGGAGAAAAAAGAATGTGATGCTAACAATTTATTTAAAGAAATAATAGCTAAATATTCCAAAGCTTGGTGCAAGATTTAAACCTACAGCTATTAGAAGCTAATAAAAGCCTAAGCAGGACAAAAACAAAAAGATATATTCCCAGAACCATAATAAAACTGCTAAAATTGAAGACAAACAAAAAATACTGAAAGCAGTAAGGTAAAAGTGACATTATCTATAAGGGGAACAACAATACAAATAATTATGGATTTCTCATTAGAAATCAAGAGGGCCAGAAAGAAATGAAACAATATTTTTACTTATTTTATTTTATTTTTTTAATATTTTAAAAGATTTTATTTATTTATTTGAGAGAGAGAGAGAGTGTGTGAGAGCATGAGAAAGGAGAAGGTCAGAGGGAGAAGCAGACTCCCTGCCAAGCCGGGAGCCCGATGCGGGACTTGATCCCGGAACTTCAGGATCATGACCTGAGCTAAAGGCCATCACTTAACCAACTGAGCCACCCAGGTGCCCCGAAACAATACTTTTAAAGTGCTAAAAACAAACACAACAGTCAACTGAGAATTCTATAACCAGCAAAAATATCATTCATGAAGGAAGATAAAATAAGACCATTCTCAGATAAAGGAAGCTAAGTCTGCTCTTAAAGTATTGGTAAAGAAACTTCTTTATACAGAAGGGAAATGGTAACAAGAAAATCTGGAACATCAAGTAGAAAACAAGTCGCAAATAGTAAGATCCTGGATAATATAGTATATTGTTTTTATCTTAAAATTTTAAATAAGACATTTGACCATTGATAGTGTGTGTGTGTGTGTGTGTGTGTGTGTATAGATATAGATACAGATGTAGATATATATATACAGATATGTATGGATGTGTGTGTGTTATAATTATAACATGAAGGGATAGGGAAAAGAATTTATATATTGTGATAAGGTTTCTGTATTCAATTTGAGTTGAGTGTATCCACATAGATGTAAATATACAAAGAAACCTAGTAAAAAAAAAAAAGAAGATAAATCACAATCCTATGCAATGTTTAAATAGCATTCAAAGAATGTTAGAAATGAGGAAAAAGTTTCAGAATACAAAGGGAACACTTAGAAAACAAATAATAAAATAATATGTTTCATTTCAAATCATTAATAATAAATGTAAATGTTCTAAACAAACCAATTAAAAGACATAGATTGTCAGAAGGGATTAAAAGTCATAGGTTAAATATTTGTAATCTATATCCTATTTACTTTAAATATAATAATGTAAGTTGGGTAAACATGAAAAGATGAATGAAATTATACTATGCAAATACTAACTAAAAAAAGCTGGAGGTGACATCAGTAAAAATGGCAGAATAAAATCTCCAAAAATTATGTACTTCATAAGAACAAAGAGAAAAGTGACAAAACTGTAATAATTAACTTTTTAGAATACTAGAAATTAGCCAAAAACTGTAGCAATCCAGGGAGTATTTGAGAAAAATGGCTGAATCTCATTGAGATGAGCAAGCTTTGTGGTATTTTGACTTGCCCTATTCCCAATCACTTCTCTCTAGCTTGGTGGTTGTCTTGAAAAGTGACAGCCACAATCACAATGAAAGCCAGCATCCTGGCAACACTGAGGAAGGAGAAATCGGCTGGAACTCTTTCTACACCTCGTTCCCAGAAAATGTCATAATTTGACCTGTCAGGTGGTACCCTGGAAGTCCCCATTTGCAAGGTTGTTTTTATTTGACCTGACTCAGATCTCCTAGTGTGAACAGCCTTTTCTCCAGGGGCATTTGTTGAAAGCAATTAGATGCAATTGATGGAATGCATGGCTGCCTGAGGAAGTGGATAACAGTTGGAGCACACAATAAGCTACCCAAAAAAGCTTTAAAGAAATAGCTGGAGAAGGTGATGACCATAGTGGCTTTGCAGCTGCAAGATATTTCTGGGAATATAGAAGACCATGTGCAAGCATAGGAGTACATGCTCAGGTCTAAAAGCATCTGCAGAGAAGATCTGAGAAGGCCCTAAGCCCTCACCTTGAGGTAAACTTGAGGCTCTGCACAAGAAGAAAGTGAAGACATATCAAATCAAACTGTTGAAAGACAAAGACAAAGAGAGAACTTTGAAAGCAACAAGGGAGAAGCAATTTAACACTTAATACATGACCAGGGTTAATTCACTAAGAAATGATAGCAATTCTAAATGTATATATTTGTAACTACAGACCTTCAAAATACATGAAACAATGACTTACAGAACTGAAAAAAAGAGATATAAATATCTACAATTATAGTTAAAGACATCAACATTTCTGTATTATTTTCCTAGGGTTACCATAACAAAGTACCACAAATTGAGTGATTTAAATAACAGAAATATATGGTATCACAATTCTAGAATAAAAAAGTATAAGACCAAGGTGTCAGCAGGTTTGCTTCCTTCTCCTGGCAATGAGGGAAAATTTGGTTCATGCCTCTTTTCTAAGCTTCTATGAGTTTGCTGGCAGTTTTTGGCATCCCTTGGCTTTCAGTCTCTTCACATAGGATTCTCTCTGTGTAAGTGTCTTCCAAATTTCTCCTTTTATATAAATACTACTCATATTGAATAGGGGCTCACCCTATCCAGTATGACATAATTGAAATTAATTACATCTGAAATGACCCTGTTTCTGAATAACATCATGTTCTGTAGCACTGAGGGTTAGGACTCCAACAAAGCATTTTGGTAGAGCACAACTGAACCCATAGCAATTCCTCTCTCAGTAACAGATAAAAATAGTAAATAGAAACTCAGCAAAGGATACATAAGAACTGAACCATCAACCAACTGGATCTAATAAACATTTATAGAATGTTCTTTTCAACAGTATAATAGACACACACACAACACAACACACACACATTTACAAATATGTATGTGAAATTAACCAAGATGAACCTTGTCTTAGGTAACGAAAAAAAAATCCATGGGTTAAAGAGAAATTCGAAGGGAAATTAAAACTATTCTGAATCAAAAGAATATGGAGAAATGACAGAAAATTTTTTTGTGATGCTGGTCAAAGTTTGCAGGGAAATTTGTAATAGTGAATATTTTCTTTATAAAAAGAACACTGATTTCATGTTAATTATCTAGGCTTCCATGTTAAAAAAAAAAGAGAAACAAAGCAAATGTAAGTGGATGAGAAATAATGAAGATAAAACCTACCTCTTAAAAAAAGATAAATCTCTAGCAATATTGGCCATGATTAAAAAAAGAAAAGATACAATTTACTTATATCAAAAATTAAAGAGATGACATCATTACTTTTCCACAGACATTAAAGGAACATAAGAAACTACTATGATAAACTTTAAAGATATAAATACATCAACTTAGTATAAGATCTCAAGAAACATAATTTACCAAGAACTCACACAATATGAAATAGGTAATCATAATATTTCTGGAACTATAAAAGAAATGGTATTTATAATTTAAAACTTTCCCAAAAACCATCACCAGACCTAAATAATTTTGCCTATAAATCCAAAGAGATTTTTAAAAAGAAATTACACCAATTCTACACAATGTCTTCCAGAAAATAAAAGAAAGAACATTTTCCAACATATTTTTAGGAGGTTTCATTACCCTGATGTCCAAACCAGATTAAATAGTTTTTAACAAAAGACCCAAAAAACAAACAGACAGAGATCACAAGTAGGCAGAGAGACAGACAGAGAGAGAGAGAGGAGAAAGCAGGCTCCTGGCAGAGCAGAGACCCTGATGCAGGGCTCCATCCCAGGACCCTGGGATCATGACCTGAGCCGAAGGCAGAGGCTTTAACCCACTGAGCCACACAGGCGCCCCCCCCCAAACAAACAAACAAACAAACAAACAAAACCATAGGCCAATCCCTCATGAACAGTAGGACATGATCAAATGAAGTTTATCCTGGAAATGCAAGTCTGGTTAAATACTTGGACAATCAATGTAATCTACCATATTAATAATCTAAATTAGAAAGCCCAGATGATCATATAGATTGGTAAAGGAAGAATATTTTTAAAATTCATTATCCTTTTGTGATAAAAACTCTCAATCAATTAGGAATGGAAGAGAATCCTGAATTTGATAAAGGACATCTACAAAAACTTAACAGGTAACATCTTGTTTAAAGATGAATGCTTCCTTGAAAAGATCAGGTATAGGCAAAGATGTTCTCTACTCTGTCTACTCCTATTCAACATCATACTGGAAGTCCCAGTTGGTGTTGAAAAAAAAAAAAATTAGAAGGACTCATGATTAGAAGGAAAGAGTAAACCTATTCTTATTCATAGACAACATTATGGTCTACATGTCAAATTCCAAGAAAACAACAAAAATATTCCTAGAAATAATAAATGGATTAACATCCTTGCAGGATAAAAGATCAACAACAAAAATCAAGTAAATTTTATTATCATACATAAAAATTTATAAAATTCATTAAAAAATTAAATGAAGCAAAATGTACAATTGAAACCCAAATTAAATTTTTAATGCCCAAATTAGTAATATTAATTTATCAATGTAACAAATATATATAGGATCTGTGGCTGAAAACTACAAAACTTGAAATAAATCAAATAAGAGTTAAATAAATTAGGAGATATATGATGTTAATGGATTGGAAGAGTCAACATAGTATTAATGTCAATTTTCCTCAAGCAATTTATAGATTTAATGCAATTCTATTTAGAATTCCAAAAATTTCAGATATAGTTACATAAATAGAGATAACATTGGAATATATATAACATTGAGATATACATATAAAATAAGTATATATAAAACATTGCTTAATGAATGAAAACATAAACAAATAGACTGGAAGGAAATATTTACAAACCACATATTCACCAAAGAACTTTTATTCATAATAGTAAAGCTCAGTGTAGGAATATAAACAACTCAATTGAAACTGGGCAAGAGGGGCACCTGTGTGGCTTAGTCGGTTAAGCATCTACCTTCACCTCAGGTCATGACCCCAGAGTCTTGGGATGGAGCCCCAAGTCAGGCTCCCTACTCAAGGACACTCTACTTCTCTCTCACCCTCTTCCTCTGCCCTTCTACTTCCCCCCCTGCTTATGCTTTCTCTCTTCTCACTTGTGGTTTCTCTCTCAGATAAATAAATAAAATCTTAAGAAAACAAAAAACTGGGCAAGATACTTCAATAGGTACTTTAGCAAAGAGAATATGCAAATAAAAAATACATACTTAAAAAGATACTCAATACTATCACTCATCGGGGAAATGTAAATCAAAACCACAATAAGATACAGCTACACACATATTATAATGACTGAATTAAAAAAAAATACTGATAATATTGAGTGCTGGTGAGGATGCAGAGAAACCAGAACTTGCATATTGTTAATGAAAAAGGAAAATGCTGGGACACCTGGGTGGCTCAGTTGGTTAAGTGCCTGCCTTCGGCTCAGATAATGATCCCAGCATCCTGGGATCGAGTCCCACATCGGGCTCCTTGCTCGGCAGGGAGCCTGCTTCTCCCTCTGCCTCTGCCTGCCTCTCTGTCTGCCTGTGCTCGCTCCCGCTCTCTCTCTAACAAATAAATTAATAAAATCTTAAAAAAAAAAAAAGAAAAGAAAAAGGAAAATGCTTTCCTGGAAGTATACCTGAAAATGGTTTGACAATAAACATTCCTTTATCATAAGACCCACCCAAACCCACTCTTGGTTACTTCCCCTAGAGAAATAAAAATTGATGTACTCACAAAAACCTGTCAACAAATATGTATAGTGACTCTATTCATAATCACCCCAAAATGGAAAAGACCAAATATCAGGTGAATGGATAAACCAACCAGGAACAGTCAGGCAAGGCAAAGGAAAAAACCACTGATACAATAACTAGGATGACTCAAAATCAGTATTTTGAGTGAAGGAAGCCAATCTCAAAATGTTATACATTACTCGATTCCATCCTTGAAAATGCTAAACCATGGAGCTACAGAGAGAGCAGGTCAGTGGTGCTACAGGTTGGGTGCAAACTGGGGGAGAAGGGTTAAGTTTGACTAGTAAAGGTTGAGGGAGTTTGGAGGTCTGTTAGAACTGCTCTGTCTCCTGATTGTTTTGATGGTTAAATACATCTATGCACCCATTAAAATTCATAGAACTATGCACCAATAAAAAAATAAATTTGGGGGGCGCCTGGGTGGCTCAGTGGGTTAAAGCCTCTGCCTTCGGCTCAGGTCATGATCTCAGGGTCCTGGGATAGAGCCCCGCATCGGGCTCTCTGCTCAGCAGGGAGCCTGCTTCCCTGTCTTTCTTTGCCTGCCTCTCTGCCTGCTTGTAATCTCTGTCAAATAAATAAATAAATAATATTTTAAAAAAATAAAATAAATTTTTATGTATGATAATAAAAAGCATATTAAATAATTAAAAGGGCTGTGATCTATTCCCAAGGGAAAGAGGAAGGTTCTGGCACCAAAATGAAAATAGATATGTGTTCCTTGCAGATTATTCCCTAAATTTCTGCTCCAGGTGTTTGAATAGCTATTAGGTCACAAACATATTCTATAGCAATAACATTGCAAACTCCAGTGTTATGTAGAGACCCACAAACATACATAAGCATGCCCTGTCAATCATATAATATCCTATGATTTCTAATGCTGGCTTTGTCATCTGCACTAATTGAAAGAAACTTAAAACTAGTATTATTACTATAGATGCATAGACTTTATCATCTGTTCTATATACCTTTTAGCCGAATTTCTTCACTCTGCTCTTGCTGTCATGACTTCTCAAATCATTTGGTGGGAGAATATAACATTTCTCACTTCATAAGCTTTTTTTTATAAATTAAGATTTTCGAACATCATTTTAAAGGAACTGGTAAAGTTTCAAGCACAGTTCCTTTATAGACTTCCCTGAAAATCAGTGAAGAAAAATCTAGACCAGTCAGCATTGCTGGACTTAGCAAATAAAAATTTTGTATTTTAGGGGCTCCTGGGAGGCTCAGCTGGTTAAGAGACCTACTCTTGATCTTTGCTCAGGTCATGATCTCAGGGTCCTGGGATGGAGCCCCAGGTTGAGCTAGCCACTCAGCAGAGTCTGCTCCAGGATTCTCTCTCTCCCTCTGTCCCTCCTCCCACTAGCACACTCCCCCTTCTCTCTTTCTCTATCTCTCTAAAATAAATAAATTTTAGAACAAAAATCTTGTATTTTATCTGTGAATTCTAAATCCAGTGGCTAATTTTACCTGTCAACTTCAGTGGCCTCAGGATAACTAGATTAATTGTTTTGGGGTGTGCCTGTAAGGGTGTTTCTGGATGAAATTAGCATTTGAATTTGTAGAGTCAACAATGTAGATTGCAGTTCCCAACAGGACTCCACATAATCTAATCTGTTGTGGGCCTGAAAGGTAGAGTGAGTAGGAATTCATCACTTTTCTTCTTCCTCACTCTTTTCATCTCCTCCTACTCTGCTCTGGGATTCACCTCATTTCTTCCTGGGTTCTCAGGCCATTAGACCATTAGACCGGGGTTGAGTTACATCCTTATCTTTCCTAGGTCTGGAGTTTACTGATGGCAGATTGTGGGATTTCTCCTCCTCCAGAGTCACATGACTCAATTCCTCATAATAGAAAGATAGATAGATAGACTGAAAGATAGATACCTAGATAGATAGACTCCTCCTATTGGTTTTGTTTTCCTGACTAATGGTATGTGTGTGTACATGTTTAATTTAATACATGAGAAAAATAAAGTCTAGAAATGTTATAGAAATTTTCTAATTTAGACCATGAGTTCAGCTTTTGTCAAATTATCCTGACCCGGAGTCAAAAATTCAACTCAAAAAATTTCCAGCGACCTTTCTTTCTTCCTTTATTCTGTAACATACTGCCAACTATTTTCTATTAAAACTCAATATTCAGGGCACCTGAATGTCTCAGTTGTTAAGCTTCTGCCTTTGGCTCAAGTCATGATCTCAGGGTCCTGGGATTGAATCTCACATTGGGCTCTTTGCTCAGTGGGGAGCCTGCTTCCCCTCTCCTACTCCCCCAGCTTTGTTCCCTCTTTCACTGTGTCTCTGTCAAATAAATAAAAATAAAATCTTAAAACAAACAAACAAACAAACAAACCTCAGTATTCGCTCTCCCTGAAATGCTTCACAGAGTTGATTCCTCAGAGTCCAATAAGCATGTTTATTATTTTTTTAATATGTTCATCTTGAATTTATAAATCTGTTACTGAATCATTTGATACTAATTATCCCTCTTTTTTTTTTTTCTTGAGTGCATATGATTTTCAGAAAAGATTATAAGCTTCTTGAAGGCAGGAATTACACTGTATTTGGTTTGGTTATCCCTCTGTATAGAACATATGGCTTTATGGATATTTTATTTCAAAAGCATTCAACAGTGCTTATCAATTTTAAACTTACTTCTGTAATGATGAAATTTGCTTAAAATAAATTCCAGAAAAAGGCATTTTTAAAAAATACATATGTGAAAATAAGCCATCTAGGTAATATATTGTTACATTTGTCTTAAAATAAGCCTTAGGCATTCTCCCACACTTTTCTCACCATTATCTCCATCTGTAATAATAAAACATATCTTCTGATTACAGCTATTTCTGTTATCTCAAGGCTGAATCTAATTTATTTGCTATTCAACCTTACTTTGCCTCTGTTACAAGATTTGTTTTTCCTGTAATGCAATCCAAAGTTTTGATTTAAAAGGTAGAAAACATTTTCCACCCAGTACACGGTATTTTAAACTGAAAGGAAAATAAATTTAATGTAGATTGGGAGTAATTCACAACAAAAACATCTAACAAATTTTAATTTGAATCCAATAATTTTTATTTAAACGTGTTTTGGGATAGATGAGTCCTTTGGGGCAAAATAGCAATATATACTCTGCCAACAAATAAAAATCTCAAAGATGCTTTCCTAACAGAAATTTTGAAATACTTATTTACAGAGAGGAAAGAATTTCTTAGAAAGCTTGTGGTATTTCTAAAGTTGCATTATATTTCCAAAGCTTTGAAATATGATGTTCCTTCTATGACATCGTCATTAAAATTTAAAAGGCTAATTTAGAAACCACAAAACTATCAGGTAGATTTTCTTAGAGATTTGTTCTCTGGATACTATCATTTGCTGGTTTCTTATTAGTAGAAACACAAGTTTAATTTGTTATACTCACATACATGCTAATGCCACATACACAGCAATAAATCATGCCATTTCCCCATTTACATTTTACCCAGAGGGTATTTCTCAACTTCTACTTTTCCCCCAATTGTTACATTGCTATTCCTTCTCTACATACAATACAACCTTGATTGCTGGTTTAAATCCCTGATGAAATAATCATACTTGAGGGTAGATATACTACACTCTGAAATTTGAACACTAATGACTTTTTTGCTATTTTCATCTTTACAAAAAGATAGATTAAGTTAATCTCTGAAAAGTTAAATGATGTGTCATTAAGGGCATTTAAAAACACAAGTTAGTGTCCTAAATCAGAGTTTTGGGAATTAAATGCATGGCAGAGAGGTTATTTTTTAATCCTCATGAGAATAATTAATTTGATTCCTAGCCATACACTGGGCATCCAAGTAGGTAATATACTCATTTTCTATTTTGAGAAAAAAATTGAATTCAACTTAATTTTTTTCTACTTTTTAAAAAGTACTTAAATCAGAAACAACAGCATTAAAAGGCTTAGTGGATTTTTTTTTTTTTCCTAAAAACTTTACCCCTTGCCAACCTTTTCAATTTTTTTTTTTTTTTGTCATCATGATTCTTTGGTATGTTAAAGGTTCTTTTTGTGAGAAATGCTGAATTGCATTTGTTTATCCTAAAAAATTGTTAAACCTGGATAGGGAGTCAAATCTACAAAATTAGCAAGAAAAAAGATCTTTTTTTCCTAAATTACCAAGTGATCTATCTAAACTGTTTTCCCTGGAGAGAGTGGGTTTGAACTTTTACCTTAAATAACTGTTCTCAAACCTCAGTACACTCACTTAAAATAACTCTGAATTAGGAAAATAGCCAAAGGCACAAGAAAGTACTTCACAGACTTAGAGAATTAATCTCATTTAGCAAAAAGGAAAAAAAAAAAAAAAAAAGCAAATCGAACAACAAAAGACTAAAGCATACACATAGGAGCTACACTTTCACTAGAATTCTCCCTTTTGATGTTCCATAAATTTGGACAGAAAGCAATGGTTTATTCTCCCCATGTTTATTCTCTCTTCTCCCATTTTCTTCTGAATTATTTGACTCAGAATGATCTCTTTTCTATCACTATTAAATCTCTCCACTTGGAATTTAAGTATTTCCCTATACGGTTCTTATTCTGTGTCCTCTGAGCAGGATAGCCCCTTTCTATCCATAAACTTAACATAAATCCTCTTTCTGAAGAGTTTCCTGTTAAAAAGGAATTGTGATGTAATACTAGAAAATCCCCTGAGAATGTAGGAGTCTATTTCCTACCCCACTGCAAGCTTGTGTTCTTGTGGCTGGCTATCCTTTCTGGTGATGGGAATATAATGTTCATGTATTGAGCTACCAATCTCAAAGAAATAATTTAAAATCCTAGAATCATGTACTCCAACATCATCTTTTCAATGTTAAAGGAACAAAAGCCTTCTTAGTGAGGGCAGCTACACAGCTACCCCATCTGTTGGTACTTGGTGACCTATGGGGCCAAAATACTGACTATATAAAATATGAACATTGCTTCCTTTTTGAACTTAAGTCAGTAGTCATATTTGGGGATTCTAAGGGTAACACAGTTTGAAACCCCAACCACAAGTAGTATTTCCCATCTATAAGAAAACTAACTTACAATAAAATACCAGCTGTCAGGGGCACCTGGGTGATTCAGTGGGTTAAAGTCTCTGCTTTTGGCTCCAGTCATGATCTCAGGGTCCTGGGATGGATCCCCAAATCGGGCTCTCGCTCAGCAGGGAGCCTGCTTCCTCCCCTCTCTCTGCTTGCCTCTGCCTACTTATGATCTCTGTCTGTCAAATAAATAAATAAAAATCTTAAAAAAAAAAAAAAACAACTGTCAGTTAACTAAGCTGAAAAAGCTATAAAAAACAAAAACAAAACAAAACAAAGCAAAAAACATTCTAGGAAAGATGTTAGATATCAGCCAATCCAACTAGGAAATATATGTAAATATCCATGTAAATCTCCATATCTTTATCTCTATCTTCATCTTGAGATATAAATGTAGATATTGATGAATAGAGACCACTGGAGAGACAGAAATCAAATCAGTTATTTTAGTAGACAGATTTTTATGTAAACCATTGTTAACTAGCTATAAAATTATTAACCATGTAAATGAAAAGCCAGAAACAGGGAACATGAGGGTAACACAGTGGTAACAACTGCAGGAAGCAGTTAACAAACTGCTAGACATGAATGTTTGTGCCCCCCCTAAAATCCATATGCTGAAACCTAATCCCCAGTGTGATAGTATCTGGAGATGGGAACATTTGGGAAGTAGTTAGGTCATGGGAATAGAGCCCTTATGAGTAGGATTAGTAACCTTATAAAAAAGGTTCCAGGGAGCTCCCTTGCCACGTCAGCCATGTGAGGACACAGTGAGAAATGGCTATGAACCAGGAAACAGGACCTCACCAGACATCAAATCTTCCAACACCTTGGTCTTGGACTTCCCAGGCCCCAGAACTGGGAGAAAGAAATTTCTGTTTCTAAGTCATTCAGTCTCTGGAATTTTGTTAAAACAGCTAACGAATGCAAATGCATCTTTTCACATGCCAAAGAACCATGAAGACAAAGAAATTAGAAGACTCTTCCAGGGGTAAAAGGGTTCGTGGCAAAAAAAAAAAAAAAAAAAAAAAAAAAAGCCATTTTACTATAAACTTTTTAATACTGTTTTGTTTTTGATTTTTAATACTCTCTTGTTTCTGATTTATGTGCTTTTTTAAAAAGTAGAAGAAAAATTAATCAAATTCATTTTTCCTGTTCTCATGAGCATGATCCAGCAACACTTCTTCATCCTGGTGGTTCCTTCCCATATTAGCAGCTGAATCCAGTTTTTATGACATAATTAAATTTAAGGTCCTTCACTGGATTTTAGTGAGGGGATACAGGCAATTAAAAGGCAAAGAAAAACAAAACAAAACAAAAAACCAGCAAAGATAATATTGGAGATAAGTGATATGAGGCAAATGAAACAATAATGGCATAAATAGTAATTACAAAAGAAATGTCATACAGATTGATTCTCAGAGGCCTCCTCGAAGAAGCAACATTTGATGTAAATGAAGAGAAAAAGCCAGCCATGCAAAGAATATTTCAGACAAATGAATAATGAGTGTAAAGGCTACAATCTTGAGATGGAAATTTCCAGGCATTTTCAAAGATCTGGGTGAAGAAGGCCCGTATGGTTGTTGTAGACTCAGCAAGGGGACACAGTAGAAGATGAGGTTAGAGAGGTGGGCAAGAACAGTTTCCCTTGGAGGGAACAGGTTCCCTGGGTGGGCAAGAATATGTTCCCAGGGAGGGCCTTGAGATGCACTATAACAAGTTGTGATTTTGTTGTTTTTTGGCATTGGGGAGGAAGAGGTGGATCATAGAGGGTTTTAAGCAATGGGAGGATATAATCAAACTTACTTTGTATATGTAAAGCCAATCCATCCATCAGTACTCTTTCTGTGCTTTCCATGTTCATATATGATGCACGTGGTCTGGTGAGCACACGCATTTGGGTTCAGAGTAACCCAGAGTTGTGGGGCTGGAACTCATATTTAATGTTGTTGAAACAGAAGAGTCACGATGCTACTCACATGAAAGACCTATTTGCAAGATTCACTCTAAGGAATGATTCTTGTTTCTAAAATGTACTCTGTCCCAAAAGACAAAAGAATTCTGAATTATATGGCAATACAAATATTGTTGCAGAGAATTCCAATTCTGACAAGTTAGACTTAATAGCATCACACAATCAATTTAAATATCATATTAGATGGCAGTAAAGCCATTCCTAAAAGGTCGTAAGAAAGTACATTTGGAGAAATTGGATAAAGTCTCAGTTCAGTAATAAGAGACTCTGAAGCGAAGAGTAGACATCATAGCACAGTATCATAAATAGGAAAAGAATAAAACAGGACCACAAGAAGATGGTTGACAAAATAGTGGTCATTCCCTCACATTCCTGTGGATTAAAGGTTACTGCCAACCATTTCTCCAATACACCTGGCAGAACTGGAAGGCTGATGTATAAATGATCTTTGTATCTTTTATAATGAGTTTAATTCATTCATTCCTTCAACAACTATTTGCTAAACGCTTTCTACGTGCCAGGACTATTCTGGGTACTGAGAAGATGGAGAGGAAAAGAGAGTAAAAATACATACATTCATGAAATTTATGGTTTTGCATGTGTTACTTATAGCAAACTAAATTGAGAAGTTGAGTTCTCATGACACATTGTGGGATAAGTCATTTTCAATTAATTCTTTTGTATTTTTCCAAAAGTTTTAAGCTTAGGATTCCTCTAGGAAAGATTCATGGAAGTGTTATATTATGAATTAGACATTGAAGAAACCATAGGATTTGAGTAAGAAATAGAAAAAACATTTCAAGGAAAAAGGAATAATAATCAGGGAGTGGGAGAGTTGAGACACAGAGATGGAATTATATCTAGCATTTGTGAGTAAAATGAGGCTTTTGAAAATTAATATAAAAACATAATGACTATCCAAAATATGTTGTTAAAGAAGAGATACAAGGACTGTTCAGATCCAAGCAAAACATGGTAATGGGATTGATCATGATTTAAAAAAATAATAATAAATGGTACAAGAATTCAATAGGTTCCAAAACCCATTTTTACATTTTGTTAAAGGAGATAAGAAGGAAGGAAAAGAAAGGAAGGAGGAAGGAAAAATGAAAGAAGGAAGAGAGGAAAGAAAGAGAGAGAAAGAGAAGACTGAAGGAAGGAGGGAAAAAAAAGCTTTCCTTGTTATTATTGCTATTTTTTTCTCTGTTCTTTATTGGCTGTTTTTTTTAGGTACCAGTCTTGATCCATGTTAATCAGTCCTATTTCTTCCCACTTTTGCACTATCCCCAATACTTCTTTCTTTGTCATCCAAACAGTATAGCTCTATACCCATATTAGATTATAGACCTTATTTTTATTTATAAAAGCTATTAAGGCACTCTAGAAAAGGACATATACCCAGATACATGATCATAGCCATCAAAACCAGGCAGATCTTTAAGAATATAGAGCTCATTGCCCTACAAGTTTTTGCCAACCAAAGGGTAATAGTAGAACTAGGCATTGTTCCCCTGACCACGGTATTCCCTCATTATGGGCTTATATGTCATGTTACCTTTTTTTTTTTTTTAAGATTTTATTTATTTATTTGTGAGAGAAAGAGAGTGAGCTAGGAGAGGGGCAGAGGGAGAGGAAGAGAGAATCTCAAACCAATTTCCTGCTGAACAATGCAGAGCCCGACACAGGGCTCCATCTCACAATCCCAAAGCCATGATCTGAGCCGAAATCGAGAGTGCCCAACACTCAACTGACTGAGTCACCCAGGTGCCCTGTCATATTACTTTTGTAATGGTTTTTATCTTAAATTCTTAAATCTGGTTACAATTTCTTTTACACTGAAAAATTTGAAAATACCAGATCAAATACATTCACTTTTCTGTTTTCATACCAAGGACACCTACATATCACACATTGGATGTATGCGTGTGTGTGTGCTCATTGGATAAGGACAGGCAGTGAGGAATAAATTACACATGTGGAAATGGTATTTCCTAGGAGATTATTTAAAGAATCACACAACTCATTTTACACAATTATGACAATAGGGTCAGGTTAGAGCTGTGGAGTCCCATTTTTTTAACCCTCTCTCCTCCAAGAATAGAAATAGTGCCTTCTTTGTTATAAAGCAGAAATAAGGCCTCATGACAATCTAATGCTGATCTGATTAAGTTTGTGGAAAGGGTTTTTATTTTCCTAATTCATATATTTCACTTTTATTTTCCGAATTCATATATACAAGATAAAGTAATAATGGAAGTACAAGCTTCTTCATAATGTATTCTGAGCTAAAACCAGAGATCTGATACTTAGCCAGTATCAAATATTACTAATGTGTTGTGTTGTGTTTTGTTTTGTTTTTTAATGCAGGCAATTAAGAAGCACAAATACAGTGGGACAAGGTCTGGAATGATTTTATGTCTCCTCAAAGGTTTTTCTTCCACATTGGATATGTGCTCTCTCTCAGAATAATATATGACATATATATAACATAAACCTTTTGACATATGTTACATAAAGTCTCTGTAAGATATGCTTGTTATCTTACACAGCAGGTATTTAAGCTAGGTAGCTTAATAGTATTACATAGCATTTAAGCATTGTGTATCTTAGTGTTGAACAGGTGATATTCAGGATATCACCTTTTAAGTACATAGATTTGTGGAATTGTTATTGGTGCTATAAGCAGTTCTCAACCAAGGATGTCCCGCTTAAAGCACTGCATAGATAAGGAGTCTCTCTGGCAAATGCCTCTGGTCTATTTGCCCAGGGTCCTGGTCACCTTTCTTCATTTATCTTTTCCCCTGGGACTTTCTTACCACTCCCCACTCTCTACATTAATTGGGAATAAAATGAATCACACACAGGCAAAGAGCTTTAATTTTCTTTTCTTCACATTTAGACAACAATGCTTTACAAAAGAAAGAAGGGAGAACACCTAAACTTAAACTGAAAAGAAACATCTATATTTCTATTTAAAAATAAAGGTCAGAGTTGGTACAAGTTGGTTGTTAACACAAATTGCCTGTTGACCAAACAAAACTTGACATTAGGCAAGTTTTGCCTTTTTAGTGGAGACAGGGTTGCTATGGAAGAATGGGAAATATTCACTGGAGAAAGTATCTTTACTTTTAGGAAGGCCAAAGCAGCTTCTTAAAGAGGTGCCACCATGTTTTTTTTAAGGGGCACAACATTTTTTATCCAATGTGGAGAAAACTTATCACTTTACAAAAGCTTTTAAAATTAAAGAATAGGTATTTTAATTTGAATTAAAAAATAGTTGAAGATAAAATACATTAGTCACCATTTTAATGATGTCAAATATATTAATCCCACCGGGTATATTCTTTTTTGTGAAGTTTAACTTCGATTTTTAAAATCCTAAGTCCTGAAGAGAACCCCAGAACTCCTGGGAGAATTCTTTTTCTCTTTTTAACATTTTGAATCATTGAGAATACAGTAATTTAATATTTGAATATTTAGAGCAAAAAGAACTCAGAAAATCAATTTGTACTGATACCGATGTTCAAAACAATGACATTACTACACCCGTTTTAAATCTAAATTAACTGGAGCTGACAGAAACTAACAGATAAGCCTGCCAACATAAAGCTAGTTATTGGAGGAAGAGTAAGCAAAGTTCAGTTTTTCGTTTCTAGTGCTGGAAGAAAAAAAATAAATCTGCCTCGCACTCTCTCTGAACCAGGGCCTGTGCTAAGTACATTTTTCATAACCTTAAGCCTTTAATATTATTATTATTTATTTATAGATTTAAAATATCTGAACCTCAGAGAAGTTAAATAAAAGATCCATGATCAGGTAGCTCTTAAATTATAGAGCTTTGTTTCAGACTCAGATTGGACACCAAAACAATACTCTTCTCACTCAAGCCTCAAAACTTTTTTTTTCCCTCCAATGTATATTGCATTGGCCAAACTGGATCCTTGCCCATTAAAGTTCTAACACACCTTATCCAGTAGAAATCTTATGAAAGCCACAAATATTAGTTAACATGTAATTTTGTTATTATTTTTAATTCTTCTATTTGGGAATAGTCAACACACAATGTTACATTAGTTTCAGGTGTCCAACATAGTGATTAGGTTTCTTTATATATTATGCTATGCTCAGTATAGCTACCATTTGTCACCACACAAAGTTATTACAACTTCACTGACCACATTCCTTCTGCTACACCCTTTAGTTTTGTGACTTATTCTATAACTAGATACCGGTATCTCCCATTCTCCTTCACTCATTTTCCCATCCCCCACACCTCTTCTGCTAATAGGAAATTTTAGATTTTCTCATAGTTGCATATAAAAAGTAAACAGATAACAGTTAAACTATATTTTGTAAATTATAATTTATACAAAAATATCTATATTGCCATTCCATAAGCAATCAATATAAAATTATTAATGATCTTATTAATCTTACTTTTTTTTTGGTAGTTCACCTTCTAACTCAGGTGTGATTTATATTTTACACTTACAGGACATCTCTATTCAGGCTAGCCACATTTCAAGTGTTGCAATAGTTATAGCTAGAATAAACAAGCCCATGACTAGAGACGACTGTTTTCAATGCGTGGAGGAATGTTTACTTTCAATTTAGAGCTATGCTTTTTCTTTTTATTACACTGCAGAGCTTTCACCTTCATTTTTATGTTTGGTAAATCTCAGTAGCCAGAGGTCAGAGGACCAGAGTAGACAGATGCTATGCCAACTTCAATGGGAAGTTCTGCCGAAGTAGCTAGAGTTTAAAGTGTCACCAAGCTTAACCTCACTTGTCATCCTGTCCAGAGAAGACTGCCATAAGTATGGTATGATGCTAAATCTGATAACCAAATATTCAATAAAGATGTTTCGGATACACTAGACATTCTATGATAGGTGAGGTAACCGAATTTAAATTAGAGTTTTCAAAAGTTATTCAGAATTTCAGTCCACAATTATTTACTGTTTTAACTGACCTAAGGTAGGTATTTATATATCATTTTATGGTTTTTATGGTGGAATTGCCAAGTTTACTTTTCTGTGATTTTTCATGCACATATATGTATTTTATATCCACAATATATCTTTAAATCTTTCTTAGACCGTCCTACTCAACTTGCTTTCATGTGTGTACAGCCTCCCGCCTAGCCATGATCACATATTTCCATATCTTGATTATTAAATAAGCAAATGTTTATGTCTTCATATTCACAGAGCTTTGCCAATGAAAAGTATTTGCTTAGATCAATTTCAATAATTTTCTCTAGTGGCTGAGAGGACTTCTGACATTCAGAACTTCTGAATGCTGTAAAACAGAATATTTCACAATTTCTCAAATGAAAATAAACCCCAATTCCTCCACTAACTTCACATTTTAAATATTTTGTTTCCTCACATACACCATGCTGTTCTCCATCTGTATGTTGCAGAGACAATAATGACAAAAGTTGACCTCTGAATATTTCTTCTTTAATGAGGAGCATGTGTGACTACCAGTGTTTGTGGCCACACATGATTACTGGGGAAAAAGGCAAATGGCATTTCTAGCAATGGTGCTGACTCTATGGAAAATAGATCCATAAATCCATTCTTATGCATAATGGAATGGTCACCTCTGAAGACAGTGTCCTGAAGTTACAAATACTGTCTACAAAAGTTAAGAAAGACTTAAAATCTACTATTACCTTTTCAATACCTTCTACTTAGGGGTGCCTAGGATGATGATGCAACAACCAGACACATTCCTTTCACACCCACTGACTACTTATTCCATTTTCTGCCCAGTATGCATCTAGACAAGGCAAAACCCTTGCCTTGACATTACAATACCATCCACCAGTTAAATATCCTTGCTCTAATGTCATGGGACAAAGACAAATCAGCTCATATCACTGTCTGAACAAAATTGTCTAGTAACCTCCTATTACACATAGAATAACATCCGAAGTCCTAACCATGGACTCCAAGCCCAAATAGTTTCTGGCTTCAAAGTATGTTCTGATTTATTTCTTTACATTTTGTAACTCTATTCTTTTTACCACACATTGTCTTCTTGCTTATTACACAACCAAGTGTGCTCTGTTTCCAGGAACTTTTTCCTTTATCTGGAATACTCTTCCATCAGCCATCAGCATGTTCACTCCTTCAATTTTTTTAGGTGTCTATTCAAATGTCTTCTGCACAGAAAATCATTCTCTGTTCACCATAGCTAAAATGAGATCGCCTTTCTCCTCTGCCACTTCTGCTTTTTCTTCAGGCAAAAATCATTATCAGATGCATTATATACCATATATGCATTTGTTTATATTTTATCGTCTATCTTTTCCAAAACCTCACTAGGATGAGACAACATGCATAGCAGTTACTTGAATATGACTCCTAGGAATGTATTATTTTGCATGACAGTGGGGTAGGTAATTCCACCACATAGTGAATGTTTACTTGACCGAGACACATCCTTTATCTCATATATTGGAATTTTTTTAGAAGAATTATCCTTTCAGAAACAACGTGAGCAGATACTGTAATCCTTGTTTTATAGATGAGAACATTATGGCTCTGTCTAAACTTTCTGTCCTCACTATACTCTAAGGTCCCACGAAAATACTTTACCTTTATTCATAATAACAGAGATCCAGAAAGTCTCTCAGACATGCAGTTCAGTGATGAGAATTTGTGGCCCATGCTAGACACATTTAAAACATGTTTTTTGAACTGGAGTATCTTTAATTACTTAGCAAGTAGCATCATTTAGATGACTACCCTATAAATCTGGCTGCATTTAAGGGTGCCACCTGAGAGTAGGTTACTTTTTTTTTTTCTTTAATTGCACCCTTTTGGTTTCAAGAGTTGTTTTAATCTATGTCCTTTCATTCCTCCCTTCAAATCTTTATTCTAAAATTAGTTTCCCATTGTCTTATTATAGTTGTTATTCTTACCACATGATGCTGAATGACTTGAGTTGCTCAGGTGGCTACCTACATTCATCCTGCTACCTGGATTAGCCACACTAATGTATGTTCTTGGCTCACTTACTATATCATTTGCTTTCACCCTTGAAACATAGCCCCCTGACAACAGGCCTCATCTACAAGTATATTTAGAAAATGGCTAGGACGTCAAATATTTATTCCTTTTAAAAAATTTAATATGTTCTCCTGGGGCCTGATTATAGAATATTTTAATGCTTACAAATTTCTTCAGTGGCACCGTACTAGCTTGTTTCCTAGGAAACAAATGACTTCTACTGCACTGCACACATACTTAATCACCAAAGTCTGTAATCTCTTGGTGAATGGATAACTTCTAAAAATTGTTTGTTTTTATAGGAGTTACCAGCTACAATATCACTGCAGGTAAATTTCCAAAAATGTTACCAGTGAAAGATTATTTCCATTTCCCCTAAAATACGAGACAGAGTTCTTATGAAGTAATCTTAAGATAAAAATGCATGTTCTTTTATGGCTGAGTTACATGCATAAATATGAAGTGAATTCGAGGGATGTATATTCTTGCTTCTGTTGTCATCCCCAGTCCCATTCTCTTCCTCACAGAAAATATAGGTTCATTCAAGAAAGCGGTTTGGATCTGGATGTCTTTTTCTCTTAACCAAATATTAACTGAAAGATATTAGAAACCCACGGAAGGAACAATGCATTTTTAAAGTGACATTTTAGCATTCAAGCCATTCATATTCTTCAATGCGAATATAATTTTTATCTAAATGATTTCAGAGGAAAATGGATTCATTTAACTACAGTGCTTCTAAGACCAGTGGGAAGCTCATCATCTTAATATTGAATCTGTAAATCCTTTCCACTAGGGATGATTAACAGCTTTGTCAAGTGTTTATTTTACTTCAAGAAGAATATGTAATTTCCTGGTATAACGCAGACAGATTTCAGTCTATTTCTCCCTTCACATGTCACATTCTTACCATGGGCTCATAAGATCTAGCTTACCTCTATTATTTTGCATGGTAAGATGATAGCCTAACAAGTTTTTATAGTTTAATGAGCATACATCAGTCTGTTCTATGATTCATTCATACTTGATAAAAAAAAAATCTTCGGCAATCCTGATAAGAGGCAATAACAGTGAATTACTTCCAGATGGCATGTTTGCTCTACTACACGTGTGGTCTGAGCTACCCATGGGACAAAAACTTCTATTAGTGCAGTGATGGGGCTAGTCATACTACTTTTTGTATTAAGGCCTTGATGAACTGTGCTCAGGGCTGTTCTAGCCATTGGAAAGGCACTTGGGAAGTAGGTAGCTGTGCAAGGCCATTTACATATTCTGCTTGGGTTGCACAGTAATTCCCAAATTAACCAGCAAACAAAAGCCAAAATGGAAGACAATTCATTGCATATGGGCTTTTAATCATAATGTGATTTAGATGGCTTCCTTGGACAATGAAATCATTTACAGAACCATAACCAGGTAGAGTTGTCAAATAAGAACTTATTGGAAAATTCTAGCACCCCATCTTTCTGTTTTCCTAAGTAACAGTGAAAATAGCCACATCTCTTTCCTTTAAAAAAATTAAGTTGACAATATAGGCTATTTCTATTTTTAACCATATATCCAATTTTGGTCACATTAGTTATTTTTCTTCATTAAATCATTACAAAATGAATTTTAAACAATCAGAATCTGTAGATGATAAGATTAATTTTTTCTAGACCTTTTATGAGGAGGAAGCCAATGATCAGGAAAAACAAGCTGATTGAAGAGTTTGTTTATAAAGTAGCTTCTCAATGTTCTTGAGTCACTGCTTTCATAAATTAATGTTTTTCATCTGGTTTTAGAAAATTTTAAATCAGGTTCAAGTGATGGCCCTGAGGTACAATAAAAAAAACAATAAATCATAGAAACAAGGAATGAACTAAGTTTAGTATATTAAAGTAGAAAAATAGGCAAACATATTTTTTAAATTTTACAATTAGAATTAATCTTATCTTTGCCCTAATAAAAAATTAACCAGAATAAACCAAACCAAAACAAAATGAAACAAAACAAAACAAGAGGACAACCAAAATAATAAACCAGAATAAACAACAACAACAAAAAACCCAGAATACAACCCAGAAGCTAAGAATTCTGTTGAAATTTTATACGTCTTAAATCTCAGACTGATGAAGCCTATAAATGTATGTTTAAATTAAATTGTTCTTTATATGAGAAATGAGAGAAAATAAAAGCTAAAAATGTAGTCAAAGAGCTTATTTTATTCATACCAAAAAGATCATATTTTCTAATATGAAGTATGCAAAATTTTGTGCACCTGTCCAAATGTCACCTGGTTTTAAAACCTAAATCTTCTTGTCCTAATCTATCTAGAAAGATTGCCCTGGGATCTGATAATAACAAATATTTACTGAATCACAATTTTCCAAATGTCATTGAATCAATGGCAAATCATGGTGAATTATCTTCCTTTATAAATAAATGATATAAACACAATATCTTAATAATCCAAGTATTATGACTCTATTTAACTTTTGAAATAATATCAAATATTTTCAGAGAGCAGTGCATGTTATTTCTTTTTATTTCTTTGTCAAAGTCTAAAATATAAATTGCAAATTAGAAAATCCTTTGGGAGTAGAGTTCAACAAGGGAACTGTTTCAAGGTAAGTTTTATATTAGTTTCACTCATTTTAATGAGCCTTTGTTAGAAACCAAGCAAGCAAATACTCTAGACTGAAGAGTAACACAAAAGCTATCTTTTAAAGAAACCATCATAAATCAGAATCTCTAACTATCTGCTTATATTATCAGGTTGACACAACAAAAGCATAGACTGGTAGCTAAATGAGATGGCTTTTATTAAGAAAGAAAATGAGACTTCAAATTTGAATATCAACTTAAATATCAAGTTGAAATAAGCTAGTGATACCCAATTGACAATACATTTCTATTTAAATTAAAAATTGACACTCTTTAATATATGATTGCAGAAAATGAATTTAAAAAGCGTATTTTTAAAACATGTACATAAATAGATGAGAAAACTTGCACACACATGTACAAACACACACACACACACACACAGGACAATGGTGGAAAAAATATACATTAATCAGTGACAATTAGATGAGTCACTTTAATCCCCAGGAAGTGCATAAAAGTTAAAAAAAAATACTGGATGCAAGAGACTGATTTTTCTCAGTACTTGCTAACCTTGGGCTGTCTGCTTATAACTACAAATTGTCCTTAGCTTGAAAAGAGCCTTTTAATATTTAAAATTATTGGTCTATGGTATCCATGTAATTTCTTCAGCCATAGGGCTTCATTTCCTTTGATGTGTATCAAGGTTCCAACTGATATTACTACTATTCCTGCTGTCTCTTAGCCCTGAGAAAGGTTTCTGTCTCTTAAAACTGATACCAGTGATTGGTCTCTAGCTCCAAGAGGGAATTTTATCCATTTGTATAATAACGAGGCTCAGACAGTTATGATACTCTCCTGAATAAGGGATTCCACATTTTAAATTTGATCATTATTTCATTATTTTTAGTTTTTTTTTTCTCCAGAATTCAAAGTGTCTCAACAAGTATCTCTATCAATAAAATCACATGAAATTCAGAAAGAATCTCGGCAGTTTCAAAGCCTTCAATATGATTATATAGTTCATTTATAAACACACAAAATCATGTGGCAAAATATATTTTCAAAGAACATTTTATTCTCTATTACTTAAGTATTTTCCTTCCAGATAAACAAACAAGAAAACTTCAAGCTTAACCAGAAAAAGAACAATATATGCAAAAATGTAGTAATTTGATAATGTCACAAGAGCTCTTTTCAACTTCATTTTAAATGTGGTAATAAAAATCAATTGGATTTTAAGAGATCCTAAATGATCCTGATATGTAAGATTAAAGCAGCTACTCTATTACCTTTACTGTTTTTAAAACACAAAATGTTTTCAAGTTTCCAATTCTTGAAACTGCACTAAAATGAAGAAGTTTGTTTTTTTCATCATAGAGAGCTGAAATAGTCTTTCAAAATCTTCTGTTCCTGATTGGTGTCTGGAAATTGTTCTAGTGTAACAAAAATGTTTCTTTTATAGAGCACTTTTATTTAGACACTTTCCTATACCCTTGATATTCATCCTGATTTTTGAAAGCGGAATATACTGAACACCTGATAAATCAACATACTTTAAAACAACTGATGATTTTAAAATGGAGTTTGGGTAAAATATTAAAAATAGGAATGGATTTATCAATGGATTACTAAAGTCAGCCATTAAAAAAAAAAAGGCATGTGCGTTCACACACACACACACATACACACACACAGAGTACTTTGATTTCACATGATCATCAGGTAAACTTTGACAACTCTAGTAATGCTCTGCACCAAGAATGAAGAATTGGTGGTAATTGCTTTCATCAAATACAAAGAAACAAAGCCTTCAATCTCATAATCCAAATAAAACCCTGAAGAACTTGAAGATGTCTTGAAGTCAATCCTTCAGCTGACGAGAAATCAATGGATGGATAAGATTGCTGTGATAACTTTGGCGTCTCCTCATTTTGATTTAGAAAAGGACTGCAACATTTTGCACCATCTAATGTGATGAGTGCTTGCAGGGTCAGCAGTCGATATTTAAATAACCAGTATTTTGGGAGACAGAATGCGTAAATCATATGCATATCAAGCCTAGTAAGAACATAACATGACTAATGTTGAAATTTCTATACCACTACTTATTTAATAATGGAGATGAGAGATAAAGAGGAAGTTGTAAATAGCTTATACAGATAAAATCAATTTCCTCTTTTATACCTGCTGTTATTTTTGCAAATATATAATAGAAAAATGCTAACTTTCATGTATAATGAAAATACCCCTGCAATCCAGAACTTTTAAGTTTTCTTAGGAAATTACAGTCCTTTCATATCCATCTTGTCATTGATCTTAGCCTATAAATTGGCCAACAAATTTTCATTTTGTCAGCCACTGATTTAAGAAAACTGATTTTAAATATTGTTTCTTTGTGAAAGCTAGTATCTATGGTATGTAGGCAAGGAATTAGCAACCAGTATTTTGGGAGAAAGAGATTTGATGGTAGCATTTGTGAATTTTCATGATGTAAATACTCCACACTTGATAAAGTCAAACTACCAATGATTTAATAGATGTATTGCAAAATTCCTAAAACTAACAATGAGGCCTTGAACCAGCACAAGTCAGCTCTGTGCAACACTAGATGGTCCTTTACTTATCAGAAGGATATCTACATACTTATATAGATATTGAGATATATTTATATATTAATACATGATTAAATATTTTAAAATACAAATTTTAATAAAATAAATATTTGTAATGATTTTTAAAGTGTATAAATTAACTTTATTCTGAGCTTCCTGTAATAGCTACATTTGCATCTTTATGTTGTTGTTATTGTTTAAAGATTTTATTTATTTATTTGACAGACAGAGATCACAAGTAGGCAGAGAGGCAGGCAGAGAGAGAGGAGGAAGTAGGCTCCCTGCTGAGCAGAGAACCTTGGGATAATGACCCACTGAGCCACCCAGGCACCCCTACTTTTGCATCTTTAGTAGCCCTCAATTTTATCTCTTTTTTCCCATCTAATTTTATCCCAACCCCCTCAGCACAATTGCTGAAATATGTTTTCACATTGGTGAGGTCAAACTTATTTGCAATTATCTGTTAGACAATTCCAAACCCTTACTGCAGTAGAATATTACAATATTGTGATTTGTATCTTTGTTTTGACCCATTTCTTTTTCTCCCTTTCCCTACTTACTGAGCTTTATGCTACTCAAATAATTTGTCACTATCATAATCCATGCCTTAGTTTCTGCTCTCCAGAAAAGCTAGGTTAGAAATATGTGGTTGTAAAATACATTCAATTCATAAATGTTATGGCTGCAAGATAAGCATTTAATTAGAGTTATTAATACTCTGAATCTATGATGTCCTATTATATCTTTTAAGATATAACAAAAAGTCAAAGAAGTTCGGGGTAAATAAAATGGAGGTAAATGCATTTAAATATATTTAAAAATTGTTCTGCATGTCCTCATTTTTCCTTTTATTTTAAGATTTTATTTTATTTATTTATTTTACAGGTAGAGAGAGAGAGAAAGAGAGGAGGAGAGAGAAAGAGAGGAGAAGAGAGAAAGAAGGGCAAGCGGATTCCTCACTGAATGAAGCTCACCTTGTGGCTTTATCTCACCACCCCGAGATCATGACCTGAGCCGAAATCAAGTTGGACCCTTAACTGACTGAACCACCTGGGCTGCCCTCATCTTTACCTTTTATAATATTTTATAGCAGTTTTATCAATATATGACTTAAATATCAGTAAATTCATCTTTTTGAAGTGTATAAGTTAGTAGTTTCTAGTATATTCACAGAGTTGTGCAATCAGCACTGCTATCTAACATTAGAATATTTTTTTCACCCTAAAAAAAAAAATGCCATCCCATTAGTGGTCACTCCCAATTCCCTTCTCTTCCTGTGCCCTGGAAACCATTAATATGCTTTCTCTCCCTATGGAATTGCCTGTTCTGGATATTTCGACTGATACCATCAAATAACATAAGGCTTTTGTGATTGACTTCTTTCACTTAGCATATTATTCTAACTATGGTTTATCCTGTTGTAGAATGTTTTACTATTTCATTCACCTTTTTTGTCAAATAATATTTCTTATACAAATATACAACATTTTTGTTTGCCCTTTCATCAGTTGATAAACATTTTGGTTTGCCCCATATTTTAGGTATTTTGAATAATGTTGCAATTAACATTTGTATACAATTTTATATTGTAAGGATGCATAATTTCTTCCATATATACCTAGAAATGTCATTGCTGTGTCAGATGGCTTACCATTAACTTTTGAAGTATTACTACACTGTTTTTCAAAGTGGCTGTACCATTTTATAACATCAACAGCAATGAATGAGAATTCTAATTTCCCTTCATCCTCATCACTATGTGTTATCTATTTTCTTCTTTGCTTTCAGCCATTGTAGTGGGTGTGAGCCAGCTTCTCACTGTGGTTTTGTTTTTGCATTTCTGTAACGACTTTATTAGAAAAATAGAAATACAGAGAAATAGAGCACATTTTATTTCATTTATTGGTCTTCTGCTTATCTTCTTTGGAGAAATGTCTATTGAAATCAACTGCTTGTCTTAAAGTTAGTTGCTTGACTTCTTATCACTCAGTTTTGCAAACATATATTCTAAATAAATTTTCTTTATCAGATAAAGGAGTTACAAATATTGTCTCCCCTATTGTGGCTTTCCTTTTATTTTTATTTTATGATGCTTTCCTTTGAAGCATGGAAGTTTTAAAATTTGATTAAATCAGTATACATTTTTTTTTCTTTTGTCACTTATACTTTTGATATATCTCTAAAAAACCACTGTATAGCTCCAGGTCATGAAATTTACTCATAGGGCTTCTTCTAAAAATTTTATAGTTATATTTCATTCTATGTTGTATCTTGACTTATTTTTTTACTTATGGTTTGAGGTAATTGTTCAACCTTATTCTTTTGGGTATGGATATCCAGTTGTCTCAACACCATTTATTAAAAAGACTACTCTTTATACATTGAATGATCTTGTCATTCTTGTTGAAAATAAATTGATTTATAAATGTGAAGGTTTATTTCTGGACTCACAATTCCATCCCATTGATCTTCCTGTGTATCCATTTTTTAATAAAGCTATAATCAATATTTTTTATCAAGCTATAATTGAGATATAAAAAATATACATATTTAATTCATACAACTTGGTAAGATTGAACATAAGCTTATATCCATGAAACCATCACCACAATCAAATCAAAATCAAACAAAGTAATAACTATATCTATCATTTCCAAAAATTGTCCTCCTGCTCCTTTGTTCTTTTCTGCTTTGCTTTTGTTTTTTCACATGTATTTTTTGGGGGGTTTTCTTGCATTTGGTAAGAACACTTAATATGAGACTTACTCTCTTAATTTTTTTAAGTGCACAGTACAGTATATTTAACTATTGGCCATATGTTGTACAGCAGATCAGTAGAACATATTCATCTTGCTTAACTGAAATCATAAAATAGTGATGGCAGATGTAGGACCAATTTTATTCATTATAACAATATATAGAAATAAAATCAATCTTATTCTTGAAAACAAGGAGTGTTGAATTGACCACAAAATCATATTCAAGAATATGCTGTCTATAAAAGAGGCAAAAGAAACATGTTAAATATAATAAAATGTTTAAAAGTAAAAAACTAAGGAAAACTTTATCAGGAGAATTCAAGCAAATGTAAAACAAGACTCAAAATATGATCATTAAAATTGATCACAGAGGGAGTCAAGATGGCGGAGAAGTAGCAGGCTGAGATGACATCAGGCAGCAGGAGATCAGCTAGATAGCCTATCAAACCATTCCAAACACCTACAAATACAACAGGAGATCGAAGAGAAGAAAAACAACAATTCTAGAAACAGAAAATCGACCATTTTCTAAAAGGTAGGACCAGCGGAGAAGTGAATCCAACGCGATGGGAAGATAGACCCCAGGGGGAGGGACCGGCTCCCAGCAAGTGGCAGAGCACAAAATCAGGACTTTTAAAAGTCTGCTCCACAGAGGGACATGGCTCCAGAGGCTAAACTGGGGTAAAGACCTCATGGGGACAGCGTGGACTCAGGTCCCCCGGGGTCACAGAAGGATTGGAGGTGTCTGAGTGTCACAGAGCTCAAAAGTATTAGAGCGGGGAAACCAGCTGCGGAGACAGAGCTGAGGTTTCCTAGAGCCTTGGTCTGTGACATGGGCCGGTGCTCTGTGACACAGGCCGGTGCTCTGTGCGAGGGGTCCACACAAGATCCGGGGAGACTCCAACCCGGGAGAGCTCAGGGATCTATGGGGTTCGGAGACTCCAGGTGGGACTCTGCCAAAGACAGAGACACTTGGTCACAGGCTGGGTGAGCTCAGAGCGCTCCCAGAAGCCAGTGAGACGGGACTGCTTATGCACGATTTTCTCCAAGTGCGGCTGGAGGCTGGGGAGACGGGAGTGATTGAGCGCTTTTCTCTGAAGGCGCACTGAAGACTGGGGCCCCTAGCTCTCAGCTCCTACGAAGTGGAGATTGGGAGGCCGCCATTGTCATTCCCGTCCTCCGGAACTCTATGGAAAGCTTCAGGGAACAAAAGCTCCTGAAAGTGAACCTGAGAGGATTACTTAGCCCTGGCCCCTGGTAAGGGCGGTTCAATTACGCCTGGGGTAGAGACACTTGAAAATCACTACAACAGGCCCCTCCCCCAGAAGATCAACAAGAAATCCAGCCAAGACCGAGTTCACTTAACAAGGAGAACAGCTGATTCTTATCTGGACAAAATGACAAGGCGGAAAAACTCACCATAAAAAAAAGAACAGGAGGCAGGACTGAAGGCTAGGGACCTAATCAATGCAGACATTGGTAATATGTCAGATCTGGAATTCAGGACAATTCTCAAGGATCTAGCCGGGCTCGAAAAAGGCATGGAAGATATTAGAGAAATCCTGTCAGGAGAAATAAAAGCCCTTTCTGGAGAAATAAAAGAACTAAAGTCTAATCAAGTTGAAATAAAAAAAAGTTATTAATGAGGCACAATAAAAAATGGAGGCTCTTACTGCTAGGATAAATGAGGCAGAAGAAAGAATTAGTGATATAGAAGACCAAATGACAGAGAATAAAGAAGCTGAGCAAAAGAGAGACAAACAACTACTGGATCACGAGGGGAGAATTCGAGAGATAAGTGATGCCATAAGACGAAACAACATTAGAATAATTGGGATTCCAGAAGAAGAAGAAAGAGAAATAGGAGCAGAAGGTATACTGGAGAGGATTATTGTAGAGAATTTCCCTAATACAGCAAGGGGAACAAGCATCAAAATCCAGGAGGTGCAGAGAACACCTCTCAAAATCAGTAGGAACTGACCCACACCCCGCCATCTAATAGTAAAATTTACAAGTCTTAGAGACAAAGAGAAAATCCTGAAAGCAGCCCAGGACAAGAAGTCTGTAACGCACAATGGTAAAAATATTAGATTGGCAGCAGACTTATCCACAGAGACCTGGCAGGCCAGAAAGAACTGGCATGATATATTCAGAGCACTAAACGAGAAAAACATGCAGCCAAGAATACTTTATCCAGCCAGGTTATCATTGAAAATAGAAGGAGAGATAAAAAGCTTCGAGGACAAACAAAAACTGAAAGAGTTTGTAAACACCAAACCAGCTCTACAGGAAATATTGAAAGGGGTCCTCTAAGCAAAGAGAGACCCTAAAAGTATTACCAGAAAGGAACAGAGACATTATACAGTAACAATCACCATACAGGCAATACAATGGCACTAAATTCATATCTCTCAATAGTTACCCTGAACGTAAATGGACTAAATGCCCCAATCAAAAGACACAGGGTTTCAGAATGGATAAAAAAGCAAAACCCATCAATATGCTGCCTACAAGAAACTCATTTTAGACCTGAAGACACCTGCAGATTGAAAGTGAGGGGGTGGAAAACAATTTACCATGCTAATGGACATCAGAAGAAAGCTGGGGTGGCAATCCTTATATCAGAGCAATTAGATTTTAAGCCAAAGACTATAATAAGAGATGAGGAAGGACACTATATCATTCTCAAAGGGTCTGTCCAACAAGAAGATCTAACAATTTTAAATAACTATGTCCCTAACATGGGAGCAGCCAACTATATAAACCAATTAATAACAAAATCAAAGAAACACATGGACAAGAATACAATAATAGTTGGAGACTTTAACACACCCCTCACTGAAATGGGTAGATCATCCAAGCAAAAGATCAACAAGGAAATAAAGGTCTTAAATGACACACTGGACCAGATGGACATCACAGATATATTCAGAACATTCCACCCCAAAGCAACAGAATACACGTTCTTCTCTAGTGCCCATGGAACATTCTCCAGAATAGATCACATCCTGGGTCATAAATCAGGTCTCAACTGGTATTAAAAGATTGGAATCATTCCCTGCATATTTTCAGACCACAGTGCCCTGAAGCTAGAACTCAATCACAAGAGGAAATTTGGAAAGAGCACAAATACATGGAGACTCAACAGCATCCTTCTAAAAAATGAATGGGTCAACCAGGAAATTAAAGAAGAATTGAAAAAAACCATGGAAACAAATGATAATGAAAACACAACGGTCCAAAATCTGTGGGACACAGCAAAGGCAGTCCTGAGAGGAAAATATATAGTGATACAAGCCTATCTCAAGAAACAGGAAAGGTCTCAAGTACACAACCTAACCCTAAACCTAAAGGAGCTCGAGAAAGAACAACAAAGAAAGCCTAAACCCAGCAGGAGAAGAGAAATAATAAAGATCAAAGCAGAAATCAATGAAATAGAAACCAAAAAAACAATAGAACAAATCACCGAAACTAGGAGCTGGTTCTTTGAAAGAATTAATAAGATTGATAAACCCCTGGCCAGACTTATCCAAAAGAAAAGAGAAAGGACCCAAATACATAAAATCATGAATGAAAGAGGAGAGATCACAACCAATACCAAAGAAATACAAACAATCATAAGAACATATTATGAGCAACTCTATGCCAACAAATTTGACAATCTGGAAGAAATGGATGCTTTCCTAGAGACATATAAACTGTCAAAACTGAACCAGGAAGAAATAGAAAACCTGAATAGGCCCATAACCAGTAAGGAGATTGAAATAGTCATCAAAAATCTCCAAACAAACAAAAGCCCAGGGCCAGATGGCTTCCCATGGGAATTCTACCAAACATTTAGAGAATTAATTCCTATTCTCCTGAAACTGTTCCAAAAAATAGAAATGGAAGGAAAACTTCCAAACTCATTTTATGAGGCCAGCATCACCTTGATCCCCAAACCAGACAAGGATCCCATCAAAAAAGAGAATTACAGACCAATATCCTTGATGAACACAGATGCGAAAATTCTCACCAAAATATTAGCCAATAGGATCCAACAGTACATTAAAAGGATTATTCACCACGACCAAGTGGGATTTATTCCAGGGCAGCAGGGTTGGTTCAACATCCGCAAATCAATCAATGTGATACAATACATTAACAAAAGAAAGAACAAGAACCATATGATTCTCTCAATAGATGCTGAAAAAGCATTTGACAAAGTGCAACATCCCTTCCTAATCAAAACTCTTCTAAGTGTAGGGATAGAAGACACATACCTCAATATTATCAAAGCCATCTATGAAAAACCCACCGCAAGTATCATTCTCAATGAAGAAAAACTAAGAGCTTTTCTGCTAAGGACAGGAACATGGCAGGGATGTCCACTATCACCACTGCTATTCAACATAGTACTAGAAGTCCTAGCCTCAGCAATCAGACAACAAAAAGAAATTAAAGGCATCCAAATCGGCAAAGAAGAAGTCAAACTATCGCTCTTTCCAGATGATATGTTACTATATGTGGAAAACCCAAAAGGTTCCACTCCAAAACTGCTAGAGCTTGTATAGGAATTCAGTAAAGTCAGGATATAAAATCAATGCACAGAAATCAGTTGCATTTCTTTACACCAACAACAAGACAGAAGAAAGAGAAATTAAGGAGTCAATCCCATTTACAATTACACCCAAAACCATAAGATACCTAGGAATAAACCTCACCAAAGAGGCAAAGAATCTATACTCAGAGAACTATAAAACACTCATGAAAGAAATTGAGGAAGACACAAAGAAATGGAAACATGTTCCATGCTCATGGATTGGAAGAATAAATATTGTGAAAATGTCTATGCTACCTAAAGCTATCTACACATTTAATACAATGCCTATCAAAATCCCATCCAATTTTTTCAAAGAAATGGAACAAATAATCCTAAAACTTATATGGAACCAGAAAAGACCTCGGATAGCCAAAGGAATATTGAAAAAGAAAGCCAAAGTTGGTGGCATCCCAATTCCAGACTTCAAGCTCTACTACAAAGCTGTCATCATCAAGACAGTATGGTACTGGCACAAAAACAGACACATAGATCAATGGAACAGAGTAGAGAGCCCAGAAATAGACCCTCAACTCTATGGTCAACTAATCTTTGACAAAGCAGGAAAGAATATTCAATGGAAAAAAGACAGCCTCTTCAACAAATGGTGTTGGGAAAATTGGACAGCCACATGCAGAAAAATGAAATTGGACCATTTCCTTACACCACACACAAAAATTGACTCAAAATGGATGAAGGACCTCAACGTGAGAAAGGAATCCATCAAAATCCGTGAGGAGAACACAGGCAGCAACCTCTTCGACCTCAGCCGCAGCAACTTCTTCCTAGGAACAACGCCAAAGGCAAGGGAAGCAAGGGAAAAAATGAACTATTGGGACTTCATCAAGATAAAAAGCTTTTGCACAGCAAAGGAAACAGTCAACAAAACCAAAAGACAACTGACAGAATGGGAGAAGATATTTGCAAACGACATATCAGATAAAGGGCTAGTATCCAAAATCTATAAAGAGCTTATCAAACTCAACACCCAAAGAACAAATAATCCAATCAAGAAATGGGCAGAGGACATGAACAGACATTTCTGCAAAGAAGACATCCAGATGGCCAACAGACACATGAAGAAGTGCTCCACATCACTGGGCATCAGGGAAATACAAATCAAAACCACAATGAGATACCACCTCACACCAGTCAGAATGGCTAAAATGAACAAGTCAGGAAATGACAGATGCTGGCGAGGATGTGGAGAAAGGGGAACCCTCCTACACTGTTGGTGGGAATGCAAGCTGGTGCAACCACTCTGGAAAACAGCATGGAGGTTCCTCAAAAAATTGAAAATAGAGCTACCTTATGACCCAGCGATTGCACTACTGGGTATTTACCCTAAAGATACAAATGTAGTGATCCAAAGGGGCATGTGTACCCGAATGTTTATAGCAGCAATGTCCACAATAGCCAAGTTATGGAAGGAACCTAGATGTCCTTCAACAGATGAATGGATAAAGAAGAAGTGATATATATATATATACAATGGAATACTATGCAGCCATCAAAAGAAATGAAATCTTACCATTTGCGACGACATGGATGGAACTAGAGCGTATTATGCTTAGCGAAATAAGTCAACTGGAGAAAGACAACTATCACATGATCTCCCTGATATGAGGAAGTGGAGATGCAACAGGGGTGGGGGTTAAGATGGTAGGAAAAGAAAAAATGAAGCAAGATGGGATCGGGAGGGAGACAAACCAAAAGAGACTCTTAATGTCATAAAACAAACTGAGGGGGGTGGGGGGAGGAGGGGTTGGGCGAGGGGGGTGGGGGGAGGAGGGGTTGGGCGAGGGTGGTGGGGTTACATTATGCTTAAATAAAAAAAAAAAGCTTAAATAAAATTTAAAAAAATTGATCACAGAAAGCATGAGAAGAGATTAAAAGAATATTTATTTTGATGAAATTACAATTCAACATAAAGTTAAAATACAACCAAATCTTGCTTTACTGGTGACACTGATGTTCATTTGAATAAAACAGGAAATACAGATTTAAAAAAACCTGTTTGGCAAAATTAAAAAATATATATATAATGAAAAGGAGACCCACCATACCCAATACTATTTTATAATATGTATATGATTTTATTATAAAGCTACTTACAATAATGAAGGACAGGTGAAATGGCACAGAAACACAAAGATAATTAATGGAACAGAAGCAACCTAAGTAATTTCAAATATAATTGAAGTGTACTTTCAATTCAGTGAAGAAAATATAATTTTTTCAATATATAATACAGGGATCTGTATTTGGGGAAAGTAATAAAGGTAGATCCCACTATAAACCACTTAATTTCATGGTGATTAAGAATTAAGTACAATACAGTCCTAAAATAGTAGAAATTTTAAAATAAAGTGAGTATTTATATGAACTTGAAGCATGGAAAGATTTGTCGTACAGAATATAAAAAGTAGATACCATACTGGAATAAAAACATGATCTGAAAAACTTAAAAATCTTAAAACTTATATATATCCTCTCTCTGTCTCTTTATGCAACTTAAGCAAACATGAGATTTGAATATTTTAGTATATAAAAATCTGCCACAGTTTTTAAAATAAAACCTACCCTACAATAGAAAATGATTTAAGGCATGAGCAATTAATTTACACATACATACAAACATTGAACCATACAAAAACTCTAATTAGAAAAGTTATATACTGTATTTTCACTTTATCAAAGTAATTAAAGGATAAAATGTTGAAAACATAATAGTCAACAGTGTAAAGAACAAGGGATGGAAAATCTTTATATAATGTTCTTGGACCTGTAAATTAGTAAAACTTGCATAATAATATAAGTGAAATTATGAAAGAAAAAATATATAGTATTTTTTTTTAAAGATTTTATTTATTTACTTGAGAAAGTGCCCACTCCACACCAGAGAGTAGGTCGAGGGGCAGAGGGGGAAGAAGAGGGCCCAGCAGACTCCTTGCTGAGCATGGAGCCTGATTTAGGGCTCAATCTCACCACCCTAAGATCATGACCTCAGCTAAAACCAAGAGTTTGATGGTTAATCAACTGAGCCACCCAGGGGCCCCCAAACTATACAGTAAGTATTTTAAACAGAGAAAGTTGAACATAAAGAATTATTGTCTATATCACTGAGTGGACAAATGAGGAACTGGGTAGTAAGAAGTGAAGAGAATAGTGAAGAATGTAGGAATGATAGATGGTAGACAGATACTATAAAGCAGCTAAATAATAAAATATACATATGCAACATGCATAATATATAATATGTGTAATATAATAAGCACAATCAATTAATGCAATGCCAGATAACCCCAACCTCCTTCCCCTGGGGCTGAGACAAAGACCTCATGAGAAAAGGTTTGTCTGTGGTTCAATGTATGCGGAAAATTCCCTGTGAGGCTGCACCTGTGGAATTTGCAGGAACTTGCCCCAAATCCATCATTTAGTGTGTGAGGGGATGGTATTCAAAGGGCATTGTCTCAGCAGAGGCGCTCTGCTACAAAATGGCCTGAGGGAATTTCTGGGAGCTGCTGCTGGGTGCTGCTGGCTGTGGTGTACCACTAAAGCTGGCTGCCCAGGCTGAAGAAGCAAGGTGTGCTACCAGAGATGACCAAACAAGCACACTGGAACCAGGGATTAAACCCCTTTCCTCCTGCAACCTCTTTCTGGCGCCACCTTGTTGACAACACTTAGCTCCTGGTGAGTTTACAAAATACACACAAACAGACATAACAACAACAACAACAAAACCTCTTAAAAGGGCCCATATCCATCTTCACATAACAGGTAAAAATGTTGAATTTGGATTGGAGTTGAAAGGTAATACATTGATGACTGGGACGCCACTGTTTTAGATGAGTTGTACTTACCTTTGGGAAGGTTAGAATGCCCCAAATGGTGGAAATGCAGAGGAATCAAAGACGCAGTTTTCTTAGCTTCCAGTTCACCTGGGGTTCTGTGCCTGTCGAGGATCTGATACAATGATATGTAATTCTGCCTCTAGTTCCTTGAGGTATGGGAATTTTCTTTATTCATGTTTGCGTTATTTCATGTTTAAGTTTCTAACTTTGACAGTTTTCACAACGGTGGGGGTGCAATGCAAATTGCATTCTGTAGAGAGAATTCCTGTTAGAATTGCATAATGCTCAATCCACAGGGTCATAAGTGATGACCCTGCCAACTACAAATATCCTTGATGAAGGAACATGTCTTCTTTCAGTATTAACCTTCTTATAGGTAGTATCAGTAGATTAGACTAGATTATCTCAAAAGGTTTAAGATTCTATGCTATTTCTGGTTTATATCAAGCTCTTTTAATGTTATTTATAGTGACAAATTTGTAGAGGATGGTTACAGATAGACATACCTCATCACCATGTATTATGATAGCTTCCTTAAAAGAGTTACCTAAACTAAATGTGGGAAAGCTGCACATTTTAAATAATATTTCATGATGTAGTCACATCACCAGAGAGGACATTAGGATGCTTTCACATTTCCCTGGATACCTCAAACTGCTTATTATTGGCCACAACCCAGACTTGCTGATGACATCCCCAATCCCTGTGAGCTCAAAGACTAAACAGTGCTCTAGTTGTTACTGTAGTTGTCTATTACATGGCAGAGGTGATTCCCACAATATCCTATCACAGGTTCAGGTGATCACATATATTTTTTTTTTCTTAATCCTGTTGAAGTACATTGTTTTACAACTTATGTGGTATTCCTTTATACCAGCTCTGGCTCATGTTAAATGCTTTCAGGGGCCATCAGTTACGTCATGCCACTGCCCCCCACAATTTGGCTTATTGTGACATTTCCTAAGTGTTTCATATGTTAAGAAATGACTTACCCGGACGTCTAAGAATCTTTCTTCCTTCTATTGAAAAGTTGTACAAGATATTTATATGTATTGGTGATGTGAGTATGCACACACATGCATACCTACAATATGCACACACACCCTTTCTAGAAATTTTACAGTTCTTCATGCTTTAACCAGTCATTTCATTTGCATATATAACCTGGCAAGAGAGATTCATGCACACTTAGGTGGTTAATAAATATCCAATGTATAATTTTTAAGATAAAATAATGACCCAGTCATCATTTTCTCCCCATCTAAAGATTACTAGAATTAGTTGAATATGAAATGGCAAAACAGTATTGGGCATGTCTTCCATAAACTGTATCCTTGGGTTTTCAAAATGCGGTTTTAAAAATTGGGAAAATGATTATTTCATTGAAAAATACTTTTATTAGCCAGATCCTATGTATATAAAGGGTTATTAACTTCTTTAATTCTCTGTATATTTAAAATATGGGTTTGATCACATCTCTTCTTTACCTCTGAGAAACCGAACCAAGATTTTGCTTGCTTTTCAAAATGGATTCTGAGAATAACAAATACTTCTGGCAGCTTGAATGGTATAAAAATGTTGATTTTATATTTGCAAGCTTTATCATTTGAAATTTTATACTAAATAAACCATGGATATGCACATAAATAATTCCCAGATGAAGATACATGTAAATGATTCACATTTTCCCAGCTATGGAGGCCTTTTTGCCTTTAGATGGTCAATTGTGTCACCTTGCAATGGTGAACGTGCAGTTACACACAAGATTCATGTTGCTGTAAGCAGTCTGGAGGCAACAAAAACAAATTGATGGAGACAGAAATAGGAGAATCCCACCCTGTCAGAAGATGAATGAGCTGAACTTGCCTGATGTGAACCCAGGCTGACACAAGCAAGGTGGAATCAAAGAGTGAGCAACTTTTGACAACCCGTGCTTCACAGCCCTGACCACTGTGGATGCCCGTGATTATCTCCAGACAAAGTGACTGTGAGTAAAAGGCTTACATACACTTAAATTAAACACAGCAGGGTTTTAGTAATCTCTGTTTGCATTTTACTTTCTGTTAAGAAGGAAATTGCTTGGACTTGGAACATTTCATTTAATGGCATTTTTAGTTACCTTTTGTACTTCTAATGCCATAGTCTAAATTCACTCTAAATTACCCAGTAAGACATAGGAAACTTTTGTCCTTTTTTGTTTATTTTTTTTTTTAAATTGCAGTAGCTTCCTTACCAATTTTACTAAATTAAATGTGTTTTAAGGCATCTCAGTTCTTGAAACTTAATTATCCCAATCTCTGGGTGAAGTATAGCAAACAATACAAACCCCATTTATGTAATTATTCTGCAAAAGAAAATAATGGAATGCAGTTGTGCTAATGATATACACGTTTCTGTATTTTTTTCTTCCTTTTCTACAACAACTTAGCAAAACCATGTCATTTTGAAACAAAAGCTTTAAGGGCATTTTGGGGGTTTTGGTTTGTCCACACACTGCTTTTAGGAGAAGGCAGTAAACTGCATAATATTATGTGCTTTTAGAACATCATGAAAGATTTTGTTCTGTTTCCCTCATTTTATCCTTCCATCAATGAGTGTTATTGACAGTTACCCATAATAAACTATGAATAAAGATCATGGCTTATAATTGTAATGTGTAAATAAGAATACAAATATGTAGGTACTTCAGCAGCTGAAACACCATTCATTAAATCCCAGTGGAATAGAATTTAGTCATGAGACCACAAAAATTCTAGAAATCTTTGGTTTAAACTCAAGCATAATAAGAACGTCTATTACTCCTGTTCTGGTTTAAAATAGAGTTTTGAAATCCCCAAGTCCATGATTATGTGCTGTTTAATATTGAAATTCATTAAATTCAATCAGTTAATTGTTTAATTTGCTGGATTTCACCTGCTGCATTACTTAAACTAAAGGTGAATTAATTAGGTGATGTTGTACTCTTGGAAGGTGGGTAACTAGACCTTGGTCTCAAGACTGTCTTGATAGATGGGGCAGTGACTGGTTAAAGGATACCCAGAAAAAGGGGACACTGAACCTTGTTTAGCTCAAGTCAAAACAAAACAAACAAAAACAACTTCCTCTTCAAATACAAATCCTCAAACAACATAAAAGTAAAGGAATAATAAAATATGGGGCGCCTGGGTGGCTCAGTGGTTTAAGCCTCTGTCTTCAGCTCAGATCATGATCTCAGGGTCCTGGAATTGAGCCCCGCATGGGACTCTCTGCTCAATGGGGAGCCTGCTTTCCCCTTTCTCTGTCTGTCTGCCTCTCTGCCTACTTGTGATCTCTCTGTCAAATAAATAAATAAAATATTAAAAAATAATAATAATAAAATGCCTCAAGTAAGTTAGCTGAGTACAGTATACCCTTTCTTCCCTGACCCACTTTCTATTTTTTTATTATAATTCATTGACAATGAAGTATATATGTTATCATCCCATCAATATTTTGTTATAGGGTGTTGTAGATGCTCCACCTACTAACCCAAGAAAGCAGGTTTTTGATTCATTATTACCTTCAAAAGGATGAGGGACTTGTTGATAAGAAAGGACACAATGTCTTACATCTTGAGCCTTCTGTTTCCTTAGAGAAGGACCTCTCTACATTATCATTATGGAAGATAGAAATAACTTGCTTATTTTTAAAATATTTATTATAATCTTCTTTTATGATTATAAACAAGGTGATATTCAGGATATCAATTGCATATTTTTGCATATGCTGATTTTTCCTGAGGTGGTTGAAGAAGGAAATCCAGAAGACAAGAACCTGACACTTGTCCAGTAAATCCTTCTCAGCAGTAGGCATTCAGGGTCCATAAGATTATTTACACCCTAATGATGTCTTCCTGATAATGGTATCTCACTCTACACATTTATAAATTGTCATATTGTGGAATTTCACCTAAAATGTTATTCTTAACGAGTCTCATGAGTGAAATCACAACTGAAACATGAGATTAAAATATAAAATTTTAGGGATTGGCTAAACAAAGGACAAATTGGAAAAATGTGAAGCTTGAAATACAATCATGCTTATGTACCCATATGAAAAAAGCATTATGCATGGATATATGCATGTGTGTGTAGGTAGATAGATATCCACACATATATACATACGTGTATATATACACACATATACACACATATATATACATACATGCACATGCAGATGTACATGTGCATGTGTGTATCTATCTATATATAACAATTAAAATTGTACCTAGAGTACTAAATTAAAATTAGTTTTCCCACTAGCTAGCACATGTTTATTTATGCAGAACTCAGAAGATCTGAATTTCAACTTATCATCTCAGGTTTACAGACATTTAAGCACATTATTAGGAACAGTGATTATTCGGCACACCAACACTCAGGTATCACCCAACTTCATTACTACCTGATTAATTAACCTGTTTAAAGTGTGAAAGTTGGCACCTTGTCATTAGAATCCATGGGAATAACTAATGAGAAGCTATGAAATAATTTGTTCCTCAATTAAAAAACCTGAAAGAGGAGGTTTTATCTCATTATTCTTGTTTCCTGTTATCACCTATACAAAGCCAAGACGATTTTGCAAAACTTACTGTCTAAAGAGAGCAGGCTATGTAACATCTCAGGAACATTTCGCAGATCTTTAATAAAATGTGGTGTTATTCAACAGCAAAAGGTAAGCCAAGAAGGTTCCTGGGATAATATATTCATTATAGAGCATCAGTGTGAACGTAGGTTCATCTTATACCTGGTGTTCAGGTTTAAATGAGAATTCTAGATAAGAAAAGAGTGAAGGAGAAGTAATCCAGTTCAATTTAGTTCTGTCTAAAGAGACTTGAGGAAAAATATTGCAAGGGGTAATTAGTATTAGAGGACTATTAAATTATGACATTTCCATATATTAAAAAACACAGCCCCAAGCCCAAATTTCCCTCAGTGTGGCTGTTTTCATTCCATGGCCACATTACAGCATCACTCAACTAGGAAAAAGGGCAGGAAAGGTATTAATTTCAATTGTTCCCCCTTGTCTCATTCATGAGATCATACATATCATATGAAAATGCTGAAAAGTATCAAAGGTACTTTCCTAACCTGAAACATTTTATATTATCCACAGATTCATCCTTCTACTCATGTTATTCATGCCAATGAAGTACATGTCTGTTGTTTAATGGTAAAGTAAGAAGCCAAAAGTTTTTCTTGGAGGTAAAGTGAGAAATCTTTCTTGCACTGCTTATTTTACATACATCTTTCCAGTAGAGAGAGTTTCGTGCTCTGAACCATGACAGGATATAGACTATAGAATCCATCCAATGTAAAGCCAGGCATAAATGAATACAGATGTTAATTAATTGGATATCCCTCTTTAAATTCCTTAAAATATATTCTGGATCATGTCTTGTGCTTCCTTGTATAAATCTTTAAGCTGAGGCCACCCGCATTTAGTGAAGGAAACAGTGAAATTTTTAAAAACCACATGCATATTTTTTCAAAATCAAGATTTTGTGAAGACAATCACAAAGCTTGAAATAACAAAATTTAATCAATCCACTTTAGGAAAAAACTCTATATCTATTTTATACTCTAAGCTTTATAATTTTATTCAGTTGTAAAATGGCTTAGAAAATTAAAAAAAAAAAAGAAAGAAAGAAAGAACAACCTGATGGATGGTAACACATTTTAAATATCTTTTCTTTGTCTTCTGAAAACATTTCCATTAGTACATAACGAAAAATTTTGAGACAGGCCAAATAACTACTACCCAGTGAGCGTCAGTGGAGTACCAAACTGTATGTTAGGCATGTCATATACAAAACCTCACGTCTTACCATTCTCAAGTGTGTGTAATTATGTCCATTTACAGATGAGGAAACTGAAGTCCAATATATTATGTTATCAAACTTTATATTCAGCTGCCAAATTCCACAATCTCTCTCCCTACACTGTGTTGCTTTGAGTAAACAAATAATATAATATGGAATAGTATTCTCACATAATGTAGCCTATTAATAAGTGCCTAACTATACCATAGCATGAGATTATTTATTTGTTTTTAAGAATGTGAAACAAAATTTAGGAGCACAAAGAGTTTGGTAGAATCAATTACAAAACAAAAACAACAAAGATATATTTCAAATCAAATTAAACATTCTTCAGAAATTACATCTACTGCAGTTAACATTAATGGTAGATAATATCATGAATATTAAAGTGAAAAACTGAAGTCGGCCAAAAACAGAACAAAGAAAACAATGTGCTGGAAGTAGAGGTATTGAGGAAAAACTGCGTGATCATCTTAATAAGGTATATCCTGCTAAATAAAAAAGGAAAGTGAAAAAAAAAGGAAACAAAATAAAAGACGCTCCTGTCAAGGCAGTCTCTTTATTTTATTTGTGTAAGATCTGCTATTTAAACATTTATGCCAATCTAAAGTGAAGGGGAAGAAAATGACCTAAAATTCTAGAAATGTCAATATCACTTCAAGGTCGATAAAATCTACATTTAAGATGATTAGGTCATTTGGACTTTCTTTTTTGAATAAAAATTTCAACTTTAAAAATATTAAAATGATTTTTATAAAGCAATGTTTCAAGAATAAATATTCAGACAATAGAAGGTTAAAAAAAAGTTGTGAACTGATATGATCTTTAAGCCCAAAAATCTATCCTGGGGAAAGAATAAATAACAAATACAAATAAAATCAAATCGACTCTGGAAAGTGAAGTATAGAAAAGACTTTTAAAGAGAGTAGTAACAACTCAATAATAAAAATAAGTGTTCATAGAATAGCATGGTGTTTCTAGTCTCTACACATATTTTATTCTAATATTTATATCTTTTATATACTTATGTGCAATATATTTCATGTACAATCCCTCAAAGTCCTATGGCCTTTCTCCTATTGTGTTCAGGAATGCGTTTAGCACATAAGAGTACTCATATATGTCATACATGCCAACATCTGGATGCCTATTTCCACTATTAATTAATATGAAACATTGAAATGGAAAAAAAATCAGTTTCTAATCATTCAATGTCATTACCATTTCTCACATATAAACTGATGTTCTGGAGCTGTTACTCCACCTAGAAGTCCTTCTATAGAGATAATATTTACATCACTCCATCTTGACCCTTTCATTTGCAAGTCTCCTGAGTCTGAGGAAATGGGTGTCTCTATTGGGACTGTGATTGGGAAACTCTGAATTAGTGGCATTCCTGGTAATGTTTTGCATTTATTTTTATGTCAGTAGTGAAAAGCATTACTATTGTTTAATCTTATCTCCACTCCAGAACTAAAGGGAGTGTATTATGTGACTTCCTTCCTTTGTTGTCCCCAATAGCAGGGGTCAGGTTCTCTTTTAATCAGCATACACTGGAAAAGAACACAAACAAGAGTAAATCAAGCTAAAAATAGTCATCACCTCTTCACATCATTGCTTTGAGTACAACCAGGGTTCTCTCATGTCACCTCACTTATGTGCTAAGATTAAGGCTTGAGCATCTCTGTGGGAGGCTGCATCACCATGCTAGAGTCCCTGGCATGGTCACTTTCACCAGCTATAACTGCTAGTGTCTGAAATTCAACTTGGCTCAGATCTGAAAATGAACAATGGAGGTGGATGGGAAACTTCCTTGAACTTGTCACTCCATCTCCACTACCCAAGTGCATAGGAAACGTGGAGTTGTTCAGTTGACATAGACAGCTATCCCCCACCCTTAAAAATATTATTCAAGAAACACTGAATATTACCAAGAACACAATTGGGGAAACTGAATCTTGATTCTAGACTTTTAAATAAATCACATAGGAAGTCCTAATAAATGAGATCCTTTAAAAGAATTTTACTCTATTAAACAAGCCATAATCATATTTAAATGAAGCAGTGAATACATTTTAAAAGTGTTTTAAAATTTAAAATGTTCAGTAGATTTTTAATCATGAGAGATGTAAGTTTATATAAATGTTCTTTGCATTCAGTTAGCCAAGGTCAATTTCCATTTTTTCATGGAAATACTGTCTATCATTCTATTGAAAGACTAATTACTCCTCTTAAGAAAATAGGGATGATGCTTAAGAGTTGGTAGCTTCCTAGATCATACTAATGATGACAGATACGATATGACAAATGTCTAAATCACTATCAGTACTTGAGCATAGTGCCCAGTTACTAAGGATGGAGACACAGTGGGACCATGTTTAAGTAGCCAAATGCATGCTAGAAATTTTATACCCTTCATTAACCTTTCACAACTGAGAGAAAGTATAATATCCATTACATACTTGAGGGCACAAAGTAGAGGGAAAGCAAGTATCTAATTTGGAAACGTAGATATTAAGTGTTGAGCTGGTATTGAACCTACCACCATTACCAATTCCGGACATCACCTTTGTTCTGTTGGTTGTTTTCTCTAAGCCAGGCAGTTTATATGTGAATACCAGGTTACTTTAAGGAGAGAAATTCTCAGTCAGACGTAGTGGGTAGAAATGGACAAGTGTGACCTGATAAAGTTAACATGCTTTGTGGCCATCAGCCCTCTTCCAGGTGCAGCACAGGAGCGAACACAGGGGTCTGGAAATGCAATTAACTACTCCAAAAGCTTTCTGCCCATTGCTACTCTGACATTTAAGATTTCTGACAACTTGTTACCTTTTTTTCTCTCTCCTTGAAAGGCTGTTTTCTAAAGGAACATAATCCTAGTGTCTAGTTCATATAGTACTTATTAAACAATCAATGAACTTGTCACTAGGATATTAATTTGAGTTTAGAAACAAACATGTTATTTAACTTTTGATGTCTCCATTTCTTTACTCATGAGCAGAGAGCTCAACTCTTATTTATTAAGAAATTGCTTTCAAAGCTTCAAAAGTATTTTCCCTTTCTTTGAAAGCAAAACAAAACAAACAAACAAAAAAAAGTATACTCTTTAACTCTCCAAAAAATATTTAACTTCTTTTGTATCAAATCATGGAGATTATCATGTCTTTTTTAAATTCCCATTTGTATATTCCCTGTGGTATAATGGTATAACTTTCATTTTAAGTATGGAATTTCAAGATAAATTGCAAAACAAATCAATCTCCAATAGATAAATAAAAAAGGTGCAATGAAGCTAAAAATATCTTCCACCAAGGTGCTAGCTGGCTGTGTTGCTTAGCTACCCATGACCAAACAGGCTGACAGCACCATGAACTCTCTGGCTGAGCCAGTGTAATTACCAACCAGATTTCCATTTCATTAAGTTCCACTTACAAATCTTGAGAATTTCAAAAATGTGCATATTTAGAAGTTTCACCATTGTAAATGAGGACAAGAGTTATTTGTTTAAAAAAGTGATATTCCACAATGTGTCTATGAGCAACACCTAAAACTTGCAAAGGTTGAAATAATGACATTTTTCATAGGAAAATTGTTTTTAAAGAAAATAACTATATTCAAAGAGTGAGGGAGCAGGGAATATTTTTCTTTTTTATCATGAAAATTGCCTTTCATTTTTGCTTTATATACAAATATAATTATGAATGGTAAACTTAGGCCTTCTTTGTGTTCTTGAAAAACGATGAACCATTGATTTTTCTTGTCCATCAGAGGTAATCTTTTCATGCTTTTGTCCCCAATTCTAATGCTTAAATGGAGGTTAATTTCTCAAATATCTTAGATGATTTATCAGAGTCCTGTGCAGAGAACACAGTAATTCAGTTCATCAGACAACAAAGCCCATTAGCAGATATTACCAAGTCACTACTAAAAAGCAAGGATAAAGGAAATGCAGAGATTCATATCCCTTCATAATTAACACACAAAGCTTTGAGTGCAGATTACAGTAGGATTATGGCAAATTAAAGAAGTACATTTGATGCTCAGTTTATAGATTTCTTATTGTTTATCATGCTTATCTGAAATATATATGCATTCATTTAATTCTATAAGCATATAATTGGAACAAATAGCTGAAAGCCATTTATATCATCTGAAAGTAAAAAAAGATTATGTTTCAAGCATATTTGCATCAATTTACAACCTAATAAACTGGACAACATTTTACTGCCCATTTCCTCTACTCTCTGTAGATATAGAACTTTTGTTTCAATGATTCTGACTGAATTTGTGGTATTATTAAAATATTTTTAAGAAATATTTATCAAAGTAATACATGCACAAGGCAATACTGCACATAACAGTCCATGCTCCCTATTCTTTTTTTTAGTAGTTATGATGTTTTGTTGAGATTAAATTCATATAGCATAAAGTTAACCACTTTAAAGAAAACAATTCAGAATCATTCAGTGTATTCACAATGTTATGCATACTCCATCTGTACTTAGTTCCAAAACATTTTCATCACTCATACCCAGTAAGCAGTTGCTCCCCACTGTCTCTTGCCTCCAACCCTGGCAACCGCCAAACTATGTTCTGTCTCTGTGGATTTACCTATTCTGGACATTTCATATGAATGGAAACATGAAATATTTGACAGTTTGTGTCTGCCTTCTTTCACTTAGCATAATGTAATAACATTGACCTTAATTCTTCTGGAAAGGACTCTCATAATGTTTTTTTGAAAATATGCTCATATCTCTATGCCAGACAATATCTGTTGACTTAATATGCAATTAAGAACATCCATCCTATATTCACACCTTCCCCTTCTCTTTCCGGTGATTGTTTCACTCTTTTCACTTTTTCCATTGGTTGCTACTGTAATTTAAGTGATGTATGTTATTTATTTATTTATTTATTTATTTATTTATTTAAGTAGGTTTCATACCCAACATGGAGCTCAACATGAGGCTTGAACCCATGACACTGATGTCAAGACCAGAGCTGAAATCGAGAGTCGGATGCTAAACCAGCTGAACCCCCCCAGGTGCTCCTTAAGTGATATGTTTAAACTCATATTTTTTTCTCTCTTTCAGTAGTATGTTCTAACTCCATATTTTGCAAGTTGAGGATATTAAAGCTACTCCTTTCTCTTCTTCCTTTCTTCCCTTTTGTTAATTTCATCTTGTCTGTTACACTGCGATTTTCTGTTGTCAAAATGCATGCATTTACTTATTTTTCAAGTATTTATTGAGAACCACATTTGTTATAGACATACTTTATTTTCATTTGCTTTGTATTTGGACCATGATTTTCTTACATATTTTCCTTGCATGTGTGTTTTCTTGAGCTTTTGTAATGTTCTTTTTATCTGTCTTCTGACTTTTTCAGATCTCCAATTATTCTGACCTTTTAATCAGAAATTTTCATTTCTCAAGACCTTGTTTTTTATATCAAACTTTCCCCCAGAGGCTGTAATCCTCCTTCTCCTGTCTGAAACATTTACCTTCTTCCCTGTTGTGAGCTTTTACCGTAATGCTCCCCTTCACACATGTGAATAACTACATTTATTGTTTCCTAGCTTATGTATATCCATTTTGGGTTTATTCCTTCATTTTGTTGTAATTTATCTTCAAATATTTTGCAATGAAAAAATAAATTGGAGCTAAGTTTTCTGTGGCCTTGAATTTTTTTTTTAAGATTTTATTTATTTCAAGGAGAGAGAGGAATAGAGAGCACAAGCAGGGGAAGGGATAGGCAGGGGCAGAAGCATCTCCCTGCTGAACAAGGACCTCTACTCAATTTCAGGACTCCAGGAAGATGACCTGAGCCAAAAGCCAGGCACTTAACTGACTGAGCCACCTAGGTATCCCCATGGCCTTGAAAGTTTGAATTTTTTTTTACTTTTATTTTATTTGAATGACTGTTTGGTTATAACATTTGGAAAGCATCACATCCTTTCCTTCTAGAGTTCAGTGGCACTGATAAAAATTATAATACCAGGATGATTTTGTTTTTATAGATAACCTTTTTCCTTCTCCACAAGTTTTCAGAGTCCTCTGGTTATCTTTAAGTGTTCTAAAATTTTACAGAATTCTCCAAAGTCATGAATTCTTTAGTTTTTATTAACGGAGTAATCATGGAAGCCCTTAATGTTGCCATTGCTTATGTCTTTCCACACCTTTTCTTTTTTCATATTCTGTATTCCTACTTTATATTTTCCAATTTGTTGCTTTTGAATGATGTTACTTTTTTATTCTATTTTCCAGTCTTACTGAATTTTACAACTGCCTTCTTATTTTTAATTTCTAAGAGTTTTCTCTTTTTGTTTGATGTCTTTTTTTTAAGATTATGTTTATATTTTCTGGATGTAACATATCTCCAATTCTCTTTTAGTGCATTAGATTCTTGATGAGTCTCATCTTTTGGTGGACATTCTACATGAGAACCATGAACTGATCCAATTTCTTACTTTGTTTTACATTGAGAAGAGGTCATTTGTCTAGGCTTTGGGGCTACACCTCCATGTGTGTCAAAATAAAAGGGATTTTATTTTAGAGCACCAAAGTGCAGTAGAAAAAATATTGGCTACCCTGAGACTTCTTGTCTAATTTGTTTAAAAACAGGTATTTGGTTGTTTGCCTGAGTATACATTATAGCCTGTTATCTCATCTTTCATTCTCTTCTCCCTTTTCTTTCTTTCTCTTTGTGTGTTTGTGTGCATCTCTATGTGTATGTGTAGCGAGGAAAGAGTTGTTGCAGGGAGAGTTCCAAGTACATTGTATTATTAACCTCCATGAGTCCTCTAATGGGCTCACTGGTAGTAAAATTAACTTGAGGGTCAGAACTTTTTAGAAATTTTACTCAGAAGAACGTTCCCTGGTATTGACATGATTCAGTCTCCCACCTCCTTCAAGTTGTTGCTCAGATGTTAGTTTCTCGGTCAAGATTATATCCTAACCACCCATGTAAAATTTCAATCCACATTTCCTGCCAGTACTCCAGAACCATGTTGTTCTCAATTTTTAAAATTCCATTTATAGTATGCTAAAACATATGATATGTGATTATGTAACTTGGTATACATATTCTTTTTGTTCTATATTCCATCTTTGTTTGTTTGTTTGTGGTTTTTTGAGAGAGCATGTGAGTGGCAGAGGGAGAGAGAGACTCTTGAGAAGGTTCCATGCCCAAATGGAGCCCAGCACAGGGCTCCATGTGAGACTCAGTCTCATGGCTCTGAAATCATGACCTGAGCCAAAATCAAGAGTTAAGTGCTTAACCAGCTGAGCCAGCCAGGCACCCCTATACTCCATCTTTTGTTAAATAGATGGGATTTTGTTTACATCTTTTGGTTCGTGACCAATTTAATAGGCTGATGGAGAAATATCTTAGTTCTCAACTTGGCTGTTATTACCTATTTTAATGGAAAACCACCCAGTTATCAATCAATGCTTTAGTGAAACAAGAAAACACGTTAGGGCTTTTGCACAGTAGCACATTCTAACTAGAGAGAAAGTGGATCACCTTGTAATTTTGCTACTAAGTATAGCTCTTTTTCATAGTCATTGCATATCCCCTTTCTGTTGGTTCCTGACAATGCCAAAACGATTTTTTAATTGAATTTTTCTGGTTAATATTTCCTTGGGATTCTATTTTTCTTGTTTAAAAAAATTATTGAAATGTATCCCAAAAAGGAATATTGGGATTAAGTTCAGTAGTCTAAAAAAATGTATCAAGAAGAATTGGATAATATCCTATTGGGATTACATAGAAAACACAAAAGCATTCATATTTTTAATACCAGCAATAAAGAAGTCTTAGTACATTGGCTAAAATCACCTAGCTGAGAAAGTAAACCCAGGTTCTATACATTTCTATACCTCTATGGGAAGAATGAATTAATTACATTCCCTCACTTAAAGTCAAAGAAATTGGATTTCTGCTAAAATATTGGAAGATGTTAACAAATTGTGCAAGGCTATCAGTTATTTCCAATGGTATTTTTTTTTCAGGAATTACATTAGCTATTTTGCAGAGTAGAAGAATTCAGTTCAAATGGGTATATCAAGATGGTTTGTTTCAATGTGTGCATATTAGATGGTAACTAAGTCTACAAAACTTATTATGAAGAATAAGATGTCTCAATATCTTGTGTGTGTGGGTGTGTGTGTATCAAAACTTTCAGGAAATACCGATTTTTTTTAGTTAAAAAAAAAGCACCTTTTTAAATCTAGGAAAATGTATACCTTTCCCACATATGTTTTCCTACTTTGTTAAGCATTATTCATCCACAAAAATAGTCACATGTTTCATTGCCCTTCCTTTCAATTCTCAATACAAAAAATTCAAATGTTGCTCTCCCTTTTTTGACATTAGAAACATGTAAAAGATGTTAGTGATAAGAGAAAAGAGCTATTATCATAGTTTTCTGACAGACATAAAACAGATAATCTCCTTCCTTACCAGGATGATATAATTAATTGAGTATCCAATGTGTGTGGAGCATTGCACTTGTTCTTTAGAAATCTTTTAAGAATTTAGAGGCTTTGGGGGGGCACCCGAGTGCATGAGTGCTGGTCAGTTGAGTGCCTGATTCCTGGTTTCATTCCAGCCATGAGCTCATGGGTAGTGGGATAGAGCCCATGTCAGGCTCTGTACAAAGCAGGGCATCTTCTGAAAAGATTCTCTCCCTCTGCCCCTCCCCACCACCTTTCTCTCTTTCTCCAGAATAAATAAATACATATTTTTAAAAAAAGACATTTTGCCCTCCAGACTTAAATTTAAAGTAAATATTTTTTTAAAAGATTTTCTTTATTTATTTGACAGACAGAGATCACAAGTAGGCAGAGAGGGAGGCAGAGTGGGGCAGGGAAGCAGGCTCCCTGCTGAGCAGAGAGCCCAATTCGGGACTCGATCCCAGGACCCTGGGATCATGACCAGAGCCAAAGGCAGAGGCTTTAACCCACTGAGCCACCCAGATGCCCCTAAAGTAAATATTTTTTTAAATAAATGACTTTAGTTCTTATGTTACTTATCATTTATTTTATTAACTCTTTTAAATAAAATAAATAAAGGGATGTGATATTCTTGGAATGGGTTGAGTTAGCTCATCTTTCCCCAGGTTTTTAGGACTCTGCTTTCCTATCTTTCCTCCTCCATTTTTCTTCCCCTGCTCAAGGTAACAGAAGCAGAAGTGATTGGTGCCTTGAATGAAGTGGATGTGCTTTATGGAAATAGTGATGACTGTTGCTGCCACCACCATCATTTGCATGGTTCCACATTCTTTACTGCACCTCCACAACCTATAAGAGGGGACTTAGGAGACGAGTGGTTGCAGAAAGCTCCTGTCCTGGATACCTCAAGCTATCAAATCTAAACTGAAAGAAGATTGCCATGGAGGCCCCTGTGGGGCTCAGTGGTTTAAGCCTCTGGCTCCTGATTTCAGCGCAGATTATCTTCTTTAGGTCATGAGATTGAGCCCCACATTGGGCTCTGTGCTGGGTGTGAAGCCTACTTAGGATTATCTCTCCCTGTCCCTTGGACCCTCCCTCCCCTCTTTGTTTCTCTCTCTTTCAAAATAATAATAATAATAATAATAATAATAATAATAATAACAAGTTTTTAAATATGGAAAGAAAGAAAGAAGGAAGGAAGGAAAGAAGGAAAGAAAGAGAGAAAGAAAGAAAGAAAGATTGCCAAAATGGAAGCACTTTTTATAATGACAAAAAAGGCAGGGAGGGATGAATAATAAACTAATACATTTTTTGCAACAAAGCTATAGATAAGAAAGAATAGAGAAAAATGAGTCTAGCTCCAAAGCAGATCTGGCTTCTGATAAAAAAAAAAAAAAACAATTGGTTGGACTGAGCAAGTCTTCAAAGAATGAAGGGATTTTAAATTTTTAAGGTAGATCTCTTTTTGAGCTTAAGTTTCATTTTTGAGATATCTTTGCTATTTATGACACTACAAGTTGATAGAAGATCTTTAAATCCATTTCAGAAAGCACAACTCTATTTAGTGTTTTGTAATTTGCTTCAAAGACTATTTTTTAGCTAATATGTAAGTAAAGATGACTCCCGTCATTTCCATATCATTTTATTCATTCTAAACTTCTTTTATGTAAAAACATTTGAGTAGTACTGTGAGCTTTAAGCAACATGAGTGAATTCAGTAACTATCCCATTAGGTTATCTTTGAACGTATATATGTTTATCTGTGTAAGAGGAGAGATGAAAAGAGGTTTGCGGGGAGGGTTGCCACAGTAAAATGAAATTATTCTGGGATTCTTTCCCAAATGAGAAATTAAAAGGAAGGAATAATAATGCTAATAATAATAATAAGAATTAAAAAAGGATGTGTAAAAATTTACTTAAGTTCAACAAAAACTGTTGAGAAAATAATAGGCTGAAATTACTCATTTCTCAAGAGAACAATTGTAATGTACATGAGAAAGTGGTAGTGAAGCAATTCTCTTAGAATCTTCCTATCTTAAACATGTGATCATCTTAGCATGCCAAAATCTAGCCTTCTTAAATCTTGAATAAGCGTATTTATTGTGGGAAAATCTGTTAGCTGTAGTCTTTGGACTTGCCTTTTTTGTTAAAATAAAAAAAAATGTCAGGGAGCTAAGAAAAAAGCAAATACATTGTTGATAACAAAGCTCTGAATCTTCAAGATTTGTGTGACACAGTTGTATGCATTTGACAAAACCCACTGATTGAGGTAGCCACAATTTGAGCATTTTATTATTGTAAATTTTACATAAAAAGAAGGGTCAACTAACATTGAAATCTAGCCAAAGTATTTAGGAGTAAGTGTAGTAATGCCTACAACTTACTTTGAAATTATAACTATAAGATGGATTGATAGACCAAAGGGAAAACAATGATTAGACATGTGGTAAAGCAAGTTTAGCAATAATATTGTTCATACAGTGTATGTGTTGAATAGATGAAAAGATGGCAATATATGGAAAATCCTTCCAACTAGTTTGTTTGGCTTTTTAAATAATGAAATGGTGGAAAAAGAAAATGACACTAAGCATCCACTAGTAAACAAATTAAAAGCATGTCATGTTCACATATTTTCATGTTTAACAAAATCTTCCCAATTTTTAAAGCATGAAATCCTTAAATATTAAAATAAACATCCCAATGAAATAATTTAATTCAATATTTTGAACTAAGGGTGGTAGGCTTAAAATATAGGTGGTTTTACTAATTATAATCTAACGTCTTCCATAATCAATTCAACCAATTGATGAGTCATTGTGGGTCAGGCATAGTATTGGAAGATACTCAGTAGGGTGGGAGGTGGGGTAAAGGGGGCATGGAAATGATGGAGCATGGAGCCCTCTCTGGATGCAATCTGCCCATAAGATCTGAAGCCCTGAACCACCAGGGCTAAGTGGTCATGTGGTATATGTCATAATTACACAAGGAAATGGTTTGGTTTCCATTTAAAATAGTTGAAGAATAGGGACACTTGGGTGGCTCAGTAGGTTAAGTCTCTGCCTTTGCCTCAGGTCATGAACTTGGAGTTATGAACTATGACTCAGGTCATGAACTTGAGCCACCTTTCAGGTTTCCCTGTTCAGTGGAAGTCTGCTTCTCCCTCTCCCTTTGCCTTTTCCCCTGCTTATGTGCTTTCTCACTATCTCTGTCAAATAAATAAATAAAATCTGAAAAAAATTTAAAATGAAATAATTGAAAAATAATAATTTAAAAAGAAATGCATTTTTACAAAATTAAAATTTCCTTTTGAAACATGAGCAGCCTTACTATTCTGGGCCAGTATGCCTCTGGATATTTGTTTGTTTGCTTGTTTGTTTTGTGGGAATTCGAAATCAGAACTGATGTTCACAAATTCACAGTAAATCTATCTGCAATGTATACTACAATGTAAAGTAGATTTGAAATCACACGTAACTCATTTAGGAAATTTGCTTGCTTGCTGATATTTCTTTAAGAAAGATGTCTAATAAGTTATTTACTAAACTTCTTATTTGCCTAAGTGTATAAACACACTGGACTCCCAGGGGTGTTTATGTTATCCAAAGGTAAGTAATGCATTTGATGGGGCTGGGGAAGTTTGTGGAAATTTGGTCAGTGAACTCAAGTGTGGCCCCATTCCAAGGATTTCTACCTTTCCTTTTATAAAAATAATAGTTGCCACACACCTGACATTGCTCCCTGAATTTCTTCAATAAATAAGAAGGATACTTCAGAGCATGTATGCATACTCACTCTGCCTTTTTGTCTCTCTCTCTCTCTCTCATTTTACAGCTCTTCTGGGTCCCCAGCTGATTTTCTTCGCAAGGTTAGTTGCTAATACATTCCTAGCACCCATGCATTATTAATGCTCACCGCTCTCCAAGGTGGCAGTGACAAATAGAAGCAAAATCTACTGACTAGTGGGGAATGTACTTTTTAGTCATGCTTGAATTTTTCAATCCATTCTGCTTGTTGAGGATTTTTCAGTAGAGATTCTGTGACAGAATGTGTTTTATACCTCTCTTTTCCTTCAGTCTCTCCCCACCTTTTTGTTTTTCAAAGCTAAGAGACATTTCAGGTAGCTAGAGAAAGGGTTATACATCAGGGCTTTGAGGGGGAGTAGAGCAAAAATACTTCTTGATGGTTGCAAAAACAGAAAGATCATTGTTCCTCTTTGCATGTTGTAAGTGGCAGTTTTGATCCAAAAAGACTATGCATGCAGTCAAGTAAATTACACTATTTTAACTAGGTTATGCCAGCTGTAGTATTCCCAGAAATAATACCAAGAGTGTGTCAGGAGAAACATTGATTTTTTAATGTGCAGATTTGTTTCTTCATATATAAAATCCTATTCATTTCACAATATAAAGAAGCAATCTGTGAAGAGATTCTGAGATAGTTATTGGGAACTATAAATCCCACCAGCAGTTTCTATTATATTTGTTTAATTCAAAATTTCTGCATTTACAGTATTATACCTTTGTGCATATAATGAGTTTTTAGAAAATACCTTTTCAGTGAATAAAAACTTAATTCACAGAGAACATAAGAATTGAAACCTCCCCCAGAAACTGGAGTTGGGAACAAATCTGCCCCCACCTTTTTTAAAGTACATTTCCTCAATTTGAAGATGGAGATAACAATCTTTACCATCAAATAGTCAATTGCCACAATACCCATGTTTGTGAATTCTTAAAAATTCTTTTCAAATACAGTGATCGTTAATTCTCAGATGACAAAAAATGAACATTTCAATAAATCAAAGGATAGAACCAGAGAAGCAAGTGTGACATCATGACCCTTTATATGCAATTTCAGTTTTTCCTAAGGGAAGAAGAAAATACAAAAATTTGTTTGCATGTCTGTTTTCTACCTAAAATTTTGATGGGTGCTTTCAATACATTATCTCTTTTAAATATGCATCTATTCCATGAGTTAGGTATCATTATATCTGCTTTACAGTTAAAAATGAAAACTGAGACAGAATAATTTAGGAAGAGACTAAAAGGTGGCCAAACTAATCTGAAACAAGTCAGTTTGATGCTGATGAAGAAATTCAAAGTCTGAGGAGGCAACAATTGTGTAATGCACAGAACATGAGCTTTAGCTTCAAATTATGAAGGAAAAAAAAAGAAAATGTTCATCAAAATTATTCAATTGATCACAATATTAATGAAAGTTTCAACTGTGAAACCAAATAAAAGTATAACTCAATAAGCCAATATAAACTAAACAGACATGATTTGAAGTATATACCAAATCAGGAAGTTAAGTCAGAATGATGATAAAATGAAAGATATAAGGCTAGAGTTGACTAAAGCCATAGAAATTTTCAAGAAAAAGACAAAATCATCTCATAAACAAAGGCTAAGTTACAAGATGATCATGGAAAAGGAGATTTAACTGAAAATATACTAAAAGATTTTAAAGAATGAAAGCAACCAACATAATGAAGACAAAATAAATAACTTGCAAATGTCTAAAAGAAAGTAATAGATATGGGAAGAAGGCAAACTACTTCTGATCTTCCTAATCTGGCCCCATCCACTTGCACATTACAGGGGATTTTCCTCAGGACCCACTAGCTGCTAACCAGGGAGTTCTGGTGCTACCAAACAGGGCTTTCCCAGATCCCATGGCTAGGTCAGGCTAAGATTGAAAATGACACTGTTATTTAGATAAACCAAAGTGGGATTTAGGAAGGTAAACACCAACCGTCATTTATCCAAGTGCCAATTTCACTGGGCCAAATGATACGAATTATTTAAAAAGCAAGATTTTGTTCTCAATAGTTTCCAGTCTCATCAGGAAGATAAAATGAGGATAAAGCTAAAAACCACACCACAGGGACGCCTGGGTGGCTCAGTTGGTTAAGCAGCTGCCTTCGGCTCGGGTCATGATCCCAGCATCCTGGGATCGAGTCCCGCATCGGGCTCCTTGCTCGGCAGGGAGCCTGCCTCCTCCTCTCTCTCTGCCTGCCACTCTGTCTGCCTGTGCTCACTCTTTCTGACAAATAAAAAACAAACAAACAAACAAACAAACAAAAAAACCCACACCACACTGGTTCATTGCCTAGGGGAGATAGTGATTAAATTCCACCCCAAGTTCAGAGGTGGGAGAAACTATTACCATCTGGGGATAGAAGAGATATCTGCTCCAAATATATTACAATTGCTTTAAATTCTATTTTTTTTAAGATTTTATTTATTTATTTGTCAGATAGAGAGCACAGGAGCGATCATAGGCAGACAGAGTGGCAGGCAGAGGCAGAGGGAGAAGCAGGCTCACTGCTGAGCAAGGAGCCCGATGTGGGACTCGATCCCAGGACGCTGGGATCATGACCTGAGCCGAAGGCAGCCGCTTAACCAACTGAGCCACCCAGGCGCCCCAACTTTAAATTCTTTTTTGCTACTCATTTTCTGGATTTTTTTTTTAATGTTCAAAGCAAAATCATCTTTTTTTAAAAAGATTTTATTTATTTATTTGGCAGAGATCACGAGTAGGCAGAGAGGCAGGCAGAGAGAGAGAGAGAGAGAGGAGGAAGCAGGCTCCCTGTTGAGCAGAGAGCCCAATGTGGGGCTCGATCCCAGGACCCTGGAATCATGACCTGAGCTGAAGGCAAAAGCTTAACCCACTGAGCCACCCAGGTGCCCCTAAAAGCAAAATCATCTTAGTCATGCTCTGGCCAAAACACATGTTTTCTCTTTTCTGTTTTCCCATATTTTTTGCTACTTGACACTCCAAACATCTTTATTCTGATCTTAAAAATCAAATTCACAATGACAGTAATTAAAAGGGCTATCATTCAAGATACTAAGTGGTACACTACAGGCTCAATCTCTCCCAAAATAATTTTCAAATTTATTTTAAATAATGACAAGTTTGAGTAATAAGAATAGTGTGTCGCATGGTTGTTAATTCAGGATACCATGCCTCTTTGGGTATGTACATTTCACATGTATTTTGAATCTCTCAGATTAAGGCACATATCACGTGAACTAAATAAATCGTTCTTCAAAATACTCATCTCACTCTATGGTTCCTCTCTACCTAGTCACTGGAGCTGGTGTCTTAAAAACATATGAGTTCATGTCATTCATTGCCTTAAATAAAACTCTTTAAAGGTGTTCAGTGAAGTGTCACAGCTTCAAGATACCACAAAGCAAAGTCTTGCCTAACACCAGTTGCTGTTCCCTCCATGGCCTTTTTGGTGACCCCTTTCCAGCTACACAACCTTCTTGTTATTTCTTGAGCAAACCAAACCTCATCCTTAGTGAGGGCCATTACTCAGCTCTCTTGCTGCTGGTGAGGCATTTCTCCCAGATCTTCATATAGTTCTTTATCAAGTATTAATTTGGATTCATTGCCAAAGAGAGCACTTCATCAGCCTTGCACCTAAAGTAATGGCAACTCTGTCCACTTCTGCCCTCTTGGTCCACAGAATTCCATTGCTCTTTATCTTAATTTATTATTTTCTTAATACCGACAATGAGTTTATCTGATTAACTGTTTACTGTCTTATCATCACCTCCCTAAATGGTAAGCTCCATTATGTATCTTGTTCTTTTTTTTTTTTAAAGATTTTATTCATTTATTTGACAGACAGAGATCACAAGTAGGCAGAGAGGCAGGCAGAGAGAGAGAGAGAGAGAGAAGCAGGCTCCCTGCCGAGCAGAGAGCCTAATGCAGGACTCGATCCCAAGACCCTGAGATCATGACCTGAGCTGAAGGCAGAGGCTGAACTCACTGAGCCACCCCAGGCGCCCCATGTATCTTGTTCTATAATGTCTATCTTGTTCGCTGCTCTTCTGCAGTGCCTAGAACCTATTCAGCAAAGAAATGTGAGAATCCATGAATGTGTGAATAAATGAATAAGTAAATGAATGAAGGTAGTACCATGAGATTAACCTCACTCAGCCTTTCTCTTTTGTAGTGGTTCCAAGAGAAGAGTAGCTTCCCTGTGGGAAGGAAAAGAGAGTTCTCTCTTCTCCCTGCTTCTTCTGGCTTGAATAGAATTGAGAGAGTGACTAAGGGACATCAGTTTAGGTATTGTGATGAACCGAATTGCCTGGTATTTATTTTCATGTTACCTAACTAATGTTTCTTCAATCCCTTTTCTCCAGTAAACATTCACATAGTTAATGGGTGTTAAAAATAAAAGAAGAAACAAATACACAGGCACGGTGTGCGGACAGTGTCACACTTACTGATAAGTAAAAATATGTGCTGTTTGGCCACTGGCAAACAGGCACAAGAGAAGCTAGGGGATGTAGAAGGTGTTTCAGAGTAAAATGAGAGCTCATAGATATTTTCCTAAAATGGATTTTTTAAACCATTTTTAACGTTAAGCCAATGTTTCCTCCTGCATTTTGACAGTTTGAATTTTCTTCAACTCAAAGCAGAGTTTAAGGAAAAATGACAACAAACAGAACAAAGACATAAAGTTCAAATTTAAAGGCTAGCAACTGTAAAGACACACATTTTTATATGTCCCTGCATGAGTGGATTTTATTATTTCTTGCAGTGATTCAGATAGTGGGTAAGAAAGGGAAGCAGTCACTGGCCAGGCATAATAGAAGTACAACACAAGAGAGACACCTGAGTGGCTCAGTTGGTTAAGTGTCTGCGTTGGGCTCAGGTTATATGACCCCAGGGTGCTCTGTTTAGGGCTCTGTGCTCAGTGGGGAGCCTGCTTTTCCCTAATCCTCTGCCCTTCCTCTGCCCCTTGCTCATGCTGGCTCTCTCTCTTGTGCTCTCTCTCTCTAAAATAAATAAATAAAATCTTAAAAAAATGAAAAGATACAACACTACCAATCAGGATGGGACTGAGCTGTGCTCATTTCAGTCCTCAAATGTTTCCTTACTTAAAGTTTCCAAGTATTAATTATGAACATCACTTTTTAAAAAATATTGGGAGGAAATGTCCCTGATCAAGGCCATCAAAACAAAAGTAAAATTATTCATTCAATGTTAAGAAAAGGAAAGAATAATTATTGCTGAGGATAAGAACAATGTGATATTTTCCCTTGTTCAGTTCTGTTCAGAGAGAGAGCTTGAAATGAAAATCGTAAAAAAGAAAATCGTGAAGGTGAAGTCTACATTCAGAAGGATTAGAGAAGCTAAAAATTGATTATGTATGGTGATAAGTCACCTAACCTGTAATCTGTAAATATCTGCACATATTTTTGAATGTCAAAGCCATACACTTAATTCTAGGGAAGGTTTTTAAAGAAAACATGCAATTTGTTGCAAGGCAAATGCAACACTGCATTTCATTGTGATAGGCTATTATTATTTTCTACCCAGAATCTATAATTGTACCTCACCTAGGCACTGTCAGATCAGTTCCTGGATAGGTTCACTCAAAATCTGCAGCATGGAAGAGAGAAAGAGAGAGGGAAAGAGAGGAGGACGAAGAAAGATAGATGGGAGGGGGGAAAATAAGAGAGAAGGAAAGAGAAAAGAAGGAGGGTGGGAGGAGAGAGAGTAGGAGTCAAGGAAGGAAGAAAGAAAGGAAAGAAGGAAGGAAGGGAGGGAGAAAAAAAACTAGCAATCACAAAAAAACGTGTGTTTATAAGGGAAACTAGTCAAATACACTTTCTGGCAAAATTGTTAGTCAGTTTAATGAAAAAGTAGCTTGAAGTGTATTTATACAGATCTCCTTTGCTCACTCTAATTCCATAACTCCAAATTCTATCAATTCTTCAAGATTCATCTAAGAGTCACATTTCTTTCTTATTCCAGAAACTATTTCCCCAATACAATACATTTACATTATGCTTTAACAACAACAAAAAAGTAGTTTGATATGTATTTATCCAAAGAGTCTCATTCTATAGTGAAATCTACTACAGAGGACTTTGAAAATGTTCTAAAACTTTTGTCTGGTAGTTCTGTCAGAAGCTGTGTCTGCACAGACTTAAATGTTTGGGGAGAGGAGAATATCATGATATTGCTACAGGGGTGACAAGTGCATCACCTAAATGTTGAGTACCCTGACCTTATTTGATTTTAAACTAATATCTCTAAAACCAAAATACTAAGTTAGGCAGGTAAGACTTATGTTATTTAAGGCATAAGCTTTCTGTAGAAATAGATATTTAAATATAAAATCAACACACACTATCTGGTTGTACTTATTCTTTTGCCTTTAGTATGTACCACTGGGACTCACCATTACTATCACAGGCCATGATTAAGTAGCATATTCCCAAAGCCCACCTCCATTAGGAACACAGAGACTCTGTCACTTTAGGTCGGCTGTGAAAGTGAAGAAGGCACAAGTGTAGAAAGGCCAAAGAGGTCTCTCTCCCTAGGTAAAAGGTTTAATGCTATCTTTATCATGCATTTTAACCCAATGGTTTTGTCATAATCTCTGGGGAAGTTTCCCATTTACTCAATAAATTATTTATCAGTTATGGTATCTATAATACAAAAGAATTTGTTTACACACAATTTCCTGGATAAGTTTAATTGAAGTGCTTCATGTAACTTCTAGTCTTTTCTAAGGTCTGTAATCAGTGATTCTTAAATAGCAATGAGAAAATGGTATATTGAGGTTAAGTGACTTGTTCCAGTTGGAATAGTTATGTATACTCTCAATACAATAAGGATTATTTTCATGCTTTTATTGGCATTACATTCAAAGCATGGGCTATATTTAAGGTAATCATACAATCTGTGGTCCAGGCCAGAACAATTTTGGAATAAAAGAGGGCATTAATAATATACTAAGAATACAGGAGTTACACACAGTCTGTCCCTGGCAAATGCATATATGGTCATTTAATTATCTCATGATACCACCAAAGAAAGTTCCATGGTTTTAACTAAAAGCTGGTCTATTACTGAAAAAATGCACAGTTCAGGGGAAAATCTAGATGGGTCAATATAAGTTCTCCAGGTCCAGGGGAAAGACTGAGTTAAGAAGAGAACATGTTATATTTATGATTTCCCTTTAAAATTTTTGCTTTTGCATTAAACGTAGCAATAAAATCTTTTAATTTTGGAAAAATGATTTACATTTTTCTATACTCTAAATATCAATTCCTTTCTTTAAGATTTATTTATTTATTTGAGAGAGAGAGAGTGAGCAGGAAGAGAGGCAGAGGGAGAGAGACAGTCCTCGAGCAGGCTCCTCACTGAGCTCGGAGCCTGATGAACACAAGCTTTATTCCAGGACCCTGAGATCTTGACCTGAGCTGAAACCAAGAGTTGGCTGCTTAACTGACTGAGCCACCCAGGCATTCCTATGAATTTCTTCTTAAAAAGCACTTGTTAAGTTCTAGAACACCCATTTATGCAATTCTTCATGTTACTATCATTAATATTTACTTTGGCCAGGCTCCGGTACAAGAGCAAGGACTACAAATATGAGTAAGATAAGATGACTCTCTTCAAGGGGTCACATAACAATAAGAATGCAGGGAGTAAACAGTGTAACAGGTATATAATGATAAAAATTCACACAGCATGTGATGGAAGTTTCCTGAAGAAGGCAATGGTTGGCTGATAAATCAGCAATCTGTGGAGTATAAAATGAGGAAACTGACAGAGACATGGTTTGCCATAAAAATGATAACCCAAATCTAGCTGATATAAGGGGTGGTGGGAGAGAATGGAAATCACAATGAACTGGGTATTGAACATATGAAAAATTTAGGGAGTGGCCAGCAAAAAAGATTCGATCTTAAAAGTATATAATATACATTTCAAAGAGAGGACACAGAATTTTCCCTTTCCAATGTATTTTCCACTCCTTGGAATCAGAATTGGCATAATAACTTCCTACAGCAAACAGCAGTTGGGAGAAGCAAAGCTGTCCTTGTTTTAAACTTGAGCTTTAAGAGGCCTTGCATGCTTCCTCTTGTTCTGAGGACCCCTGATGGTTCAATGTGAACAAGACACAGGTAGCCTATTGGAGGATGGAAGACTCCATGAGGAGGAGCTGTGCACCCCAGTCAACAACCAGCTAACTCCCAGCTGACACAGTACCTGACTGTAAAGGTATAAGGGAGTCCAACAGAGATCAGAAAATCATCCAGCTGAACCCAATACAAGTTGTCAAATGCAGTCATAGACTAAATAAATGAATTATTGTTTTAAGCCACCAAGTTTTCTAGTAGTTAGTTTTCTAACTGATTAAATATGTGTATATATATCTATATACACAGAGATGCATATGTGTGCATTAACATATGCATATATGTATGCATTATTATGTTGATATATAACATAATATATGCACATGTGGGCATATTGTAGATCTCATATATGCATGTCTATTATAAACATATGTATTTAAATAAACACGTGTGTATATATACATGCACATAGACATATGTCCATGTAATATATACTTATATGTCAACATACAGACAAATATGTGTATATACTGACATATACATACACGCATACACAAACTATTGTCCTGGTTGAAATCTTTTCTCACAAATTACACTTTTTTAAAAAAGATTTTATTTATTTATTTGGCAGAGAGAGAGGGGGAAGCAGGCTTCCTGCTGAGCAGAGAGCCCGATGTGGGGCTCGATCCCAGGACCCCGAGATCATGACCTGAACCGAAGGTAGAGACTTAACCCATGGAACCACCCAGGTGCCCCTATTCACAAATTACACTTATCAAAATGACAAATTGTATTCTTTTATAATTTTGTATATTTCTTTTATAATTTTTAATCATGGAACATATTATTTATTTGCTGTGGGACCATAATTCCCAAGCACTTTCAGATTCCTTTTTCTATATATGGGATTGGTTCTGAGGAAGCAGGCTGAAGCTCAAGGAATGGGAATTTTAATGCAACTCCAAAGCCCTACATTTGCTTTCCTCTTGCAACTTACCAGGAAGAGCTTATACCAAACACTTGCATCCCCAAAATAGCTAGATAGGTGACAGAAGAATTTCTTATTTTGGCTGGTGGACCTGCTACTGGATGTGTCAGTATGTGGGGATATGACTGCTAAAAGGAGATGCCTAGGTATTGATCATTATTGCCTCAGTGGATACAAAATAGTGCTAACTGGGTATTAAAAGGAGAGGAAAGAACATGGTTGGGGGGAAATGTTGGGACTAGTGGAAAGGATGCCCTCAAAGATGCTCAGGTTGTTTATTCTCTTTCTAGAAATTTAAAAAGAAGCATTGCTTTCATATATTCAAATGAGTTTTTGGGTTTAGCACATATTTCTTGAAAAAATGTTATGTAACATATATCTATGTAAATTACTTTGATTAGAATATCTAGACTCTCTAATTTGAGGGAATAGGAGCTTTGACTGGAAGTTTAAAAAGGGAGGTAGAAAATATGTAGAAGTTTTGCATCTCCGTGAAGTACGTTTCCCAGGGTTAATCATGTCCTATACTTTCCAATTTGGGAGTAAATGAGTCAGAGCAAATTGAGACCATAGAATTAGGTATTCCAAATATGTCATTGAAGATGAATTAAGATGGCCTAGAGACAAAAAAAGAAAAATTAAAACATTAAATCAACATAGAAAATAAATGAAATATTGGAATCATAAATAGCTCAATCCTAGGCCCTCTTCCTTTTTACTTTTACCTTTCACTCCACAAAACCAGAATTTTTTTGCCCAGTTTGCCCAGAATTTTTTAATGGATATTCCAGTGACCCTCAAGTTTATATTTCATATCAAGAAATCTTTTGTTCTATTTGTACACCCATTTGAATATGTCACTTTTAAATGTCACAAACACATCACAAACTCAATGAGTCAATAATTGATATTATCATCTTTATATCCAGATTCAATTATCTTCCCGTTTCTTTTATTAATGAATTACCCTAGCATCTATCCAGTCCTGTGAGTCAGAACTCTAGGCGTTACTTGTGATATTTTGCTTTTTCTCACCCCAGATCCAATATTTTATTAGGTTCTATCAGTTTCACTTTCTAAAACCCCTGACCCACATTCACTGCAATCCATCTAACTCTACCCTGGACTAGCACCTATCATATCTTGTCTGGGTTACTTCTATGGCCTCCAACCTCTTTTCTTCATCTACTCTTATTCCTCTAAACTTCCCTCTCCACCAGAGTGTTCTTGTGAAAAAACAAATGTGATCCTTTACTCAAAAATCTCCAATAGGGGCACCTGAGTGGCTCAGTCTGTTAAGTAACCAACTCTTGCTTTCAGCTCAGGTCATGATCTGAGGGTCGTGAGATTGAGCCCCAAGTTGGTCTCTACGTAGGGTTTGGAGCCTGCTTGAGGTTCTTTCTCTCCTGTGTCCTTCTCCCCTAGCTCATGCACACATGAACTGTCCCTTTCTCTAAAATAAATAAATAAATAAATCTCTAAAAAGTCTTCAGTAGCTTTTCAATTTTTTTCTATCACCAAAGTAAAAATGTTTATTATTACCTAGAAGGCTCTGAACCCCACTTCTCCAGCCTATTCATCACCCCTCTACATTGAGATATTGAGATGATTTAAACAGAGCAGAGAGTGAAATACATCTGCAGTTTACTCAGTGATACTTATGATTCTAAAAGCACTCCCCTTTCCTCATTGTCTTGCTCACTTTGCTTCCACCAACCTCCCATTTCTGTTCTCCAGTTAGTTCCGACTTATTTTTCAGATCTTAGCTGAGATATTGATTGCTTCAGGAAAAAACTTCCCTGACCATCCCATTTTGGCTAGTAAAGATCCCCTGCTTAACTTTATCTTTCATATTACTTTTCCTTCAGAATAATTGCCATAATTTGCAATTATATGCATTTTTAATTGTTATATTACCGGCTGTCTAGATTTATGCTGACTAATATAGTAGCCACTACTCATGTACCACTACATAAACTTAACTTAACTACAAATTTTAAAATACCATTTCCTCAGTCATACTAGCCACATTTCAAGTGCTCAATAGTACTAAAGAAAAATCAGAGTTGGGGAGAAAACTGATAAAGATTTCATTCAGGATTATTGCAATAGGGGAAGAGAAATCTCAATATAGTATAGGGCTCAATTCTGAATACAACATGAGAAAATGGAAATTTATAGTCAAGGATCAGTATAGGGTTCAATGGAAAGAAGAAACATCAGAGGTACCAGGGAATTCTGCCTAAAGTGATCTAGCAGGGTTCTTGCCAAAGACAAATCAGAAGGATCAAATGTCACCGGGGTTTTGGTGGAGGATGAACAACCCACTTAGATACTGAGGGCAATCAGATATAGAAGATGAGAGATTCTAGCTAAACCAACTTGGTAGAATTCTTACTAAAACTGGACAATGCAGAGCAAATACAGAAGTCCGATAAGAAATGTTTGGGGAAGGCCTATTTGATATGTTTGGGGGAGCCTAAGTAGAGTTTGATCAAAGAGAGAATCTTCATCAATAGCTACATAAGGCTAGTTGCTCCTATATTGGATAGTGCAGTTAAAAAACATTTCTATCTCAACAGAAATTTCTAATGGATAACAGAGGTTTAGACTGTATGCTTTGTGAGAGTACAATCAGTATCTACTTGCTAAATATTAAAATTTAATTCCTTAGAGATACCCTGTAAATGCTGGTTGCTTGTTATTGAAGGGAAATATTTCCCAGGCTTCAAGTTTTTTTTTTAATTCTATGTTATAAGTGATTTAATCAAAATTATTCGTATTGGGTTTGTTCACTTCCTAAAAGATTAATGAATTTACTCATATATTCATGTCATCATGGTTTAATATAACTCAAACTGATGGTCCATCCTCAATCCAATATTGTCCTATGTTTCACTGCTAAACATTTTCTTAAATCTGACTCTAGGTGCTAATGATTTAGTAACATCTCAGGATTAAGAACCTCTGTGGTTTAAGGGCAAACAATTCTCTTCCAGGGTCCCTAAATCACATTTGCCTCTCCTTTTAAATTGCAATATCACCTTTTTCTCATGTGGATTGATTGTGGGCCAGTTGGCTTTCATCCATATCTTTAAATCAACCATGCACTGGTAAAGCCGGCAGGTTGCAAGAAGAATTAGAAACAAGGCCAATGAAGCTATTCTTAAATCATTCTGTTTATAACCTTGAATCAGGATTCCTTTCCGTCTGTGACTTCTGCAGGAGGGACTGGAGGAACTGGCTTCACCCAGAACTCTCATTTCTCTTCATTTTAATTCTTCTTTCACCCCTATATCAAGAAGTTTCCAGTAAAACTTTGAGAAGTTTGAAAGAAAGAAAGAATGAAAAGAAGAAAGAAAGAGAAGGAAACTGAAAAGAAACACAATTATTTGTATGAGTGTGGGATCCAGATTCCTGACTACTTTTAAATAAATTGAACTGTCAAAGATGCTCTGGAGGGTTTATATCTGATCCACGACCTAAGGCTAAACAGAGTTTGGCATCTTCCATGGATTGATGTTGGAGACTTGGTAAACGAGCCTCAGACATTCTTTGGAATGCCACAAAATTCTAACCAATCAGGATGTATAAGATACCAATAACAAAAATTAACTTTAGAAAATACAACTTTACATATCAGTGACATTGAAGGGGGTAAAGGTTCACAAAGGAATGTCAGGAGCATCTGTTATTTCTGTACAACTTAGAAATACTTTTTGGACCAGGTGTAAGTAAGAGGTGTTCATTCCCAGCACATCCTAAATTGCCCTCAAATGATCCTTCCATTATTGCCATAGGGCAAAACAACAAGACGAACCAGAGGATAAACAAGAGAGATTTAGGGAACACCAGGGCTACTCAAACAGAAAAGCCAATTGTTGAATTAATAACTATTCATAGGTATTTTGTATAGACTATTGGGAGGAAGAACTTCCGTACTTTAAAAAAAAAAAAGTGAAGAACTTTGGACATCACAATACAAAAAATATATTATTCTTTCCAACTAATACTGGCTACCTTGGTTTAAGAAAACTGGCATCATAGAAGAGATGAGAGTATAGAAAGAACAGAATATACATTATAAAATTTTGATTTCTAAGTTAACCAACACTGTTAGTTATTCTATAGTGTTATATCATTCATTCCAAAATAGCCTTATGAAGTCCAAATTAACAAATAGTTATGACAATTAAATTTTAGACGACCCCTAAGTATTAAATATACTAAATGCTGTATTTAGGCAAAGGTTGGGGAAGGAAAGAAGAGAGTGAACCAGTGAAACATGTAGTCAAAATTCTACTATCATTCAACTAACCACCCCTCTCTGACAATATGTTGCCTTAACAAGCTTCTTTCTTTATTAATATTTTTCCTTATTAATATTTTACCTGAATCTGCAAGGCTGTGGATAAAGTTAAGAATGTAGACTTTTTTTAAAGATTTTATTGATTTATTTGACAGAGAGAGATCACACGTAGGCAGAGAGGCAGGCAGAGAGAGGGGGGAAGCAGGCTCCCTGCTGAGCAGAGAGCCCGATGTGGGGCTCGATCCCAGAACCCTGAGATCATTACCTGAGCTGGAGGCAGAGGCTTAACCCACTGAACCCAAGGTGCCCCAAGAATATGGACTTCTGAACCAGCCAGTAGCAGCTGTAAACTAAATAATTTACTCACTCTTTCTGACTCTTCATATCTAAGAAATGAAACTGCCTGTTTTCCAGTGTCATATTCAAGCCTTCAATAAGGTGATATACATAAAAGCACCTATCACATTGTTGGTTCCTACAAGGCACTCACTGAATGAAAATATTATGTTTAAGAAAATTAATTATATTTTCTTATTGGAAAATTGTTATATAACATGAGTAGGACTCCTAATAAGATGACTACTGAAAAATGTGTAGTTAACATAGCTCCAAAAATACTTTAGGATTGGAGGAAATGTCTCTTGGGACACCATATTCATCAGTCCCATCACATCCAACAAATCTGGTCAATGTCTGGATATTTCCAAAGCCATAAACCAAATCTGTGCTTCTTTAAAATTGATTTTACTCTAGTAGTTATCTGGGTATTTAAAATTATAAAGAAATATTTTAGTGGCACAAGTATATGAAACATCAGTGAGAATCAGTACAATATTAAAATTGGTATCTTCTAATTTTAAAGAAAATATTTCCAGACTCAGTTTACTTTTTTAAAGACTGAAAATCAATTATTTCAATGCATAGGTTAAAACTTATGCATTTAGGAAGGACTAAAAAGAGGACTAAAGGACTAAAAGAAGGACTAAAAAAACAAAGTAAACAAACTGAAGATTTTGTATAGGACTATATTCACTAGTTTTAAAAATTACTCAAGAGTAGGTATTGAAATTGTCATTTTTCTGAACTACCCAACTTTGTATATATAATCAGAACAATGAAAATAATGACTATTTAGCAAAGAGTTGAGAATAGCTACAAAGCAGATGAATTTTCATATATACAGCTAAATACTTAAAAATATATGTATTCTAAATGCAGTTAATCTTTGTCACTGTATAATATATTAGGTAAATCTGTATTTGAGAAGTTTCTGATAGAGGCTTATTATGCCCCTCCACTAGTTTAGAACACAACATTCATACATTATATAAAAAATGAATTACAATGAACCTTATGCTGAAACAACCATACTGTGTATATAGTATTTCCCAGCAAATGGTACTACTGGAAAAAATAATTTTACATAAAATACACAAGCAAACATTGGTACCCAAAATGGCTCTTTAAGAACTTCCTCTTACCAAGGCCCCAACTCAAATAGGATAAGGTTTTGGCAGAAAAATCATTTGTGTTTTCTAAATGAAGCCACTTTGTGCCAATTAAATTTTTCTTCTTTCCTCATCTTTTCCTGGTAACTAATAAAAGCCAAGTGTATTTTATGGCTTAAAAATAAACTTTGCTACTGGCTTGAGACCTAGCCCACCAAGTATTGGCTTCTAGCTTGTTTTGTCAGTCATTGATATTACTTAGAGGATGAGGAAATGATCCATAATAGGAGTGCTGACAAAACTACTGCGACACAATTCTAATTTATCTGCCTTGACTATTTCCTTTTTTTATCTGTAATATTGAAGATGATCTAAATCTATCTACTTATGGCTATCAGGGTTCACATTTTCACCTTTGCTGCCAATGTAATGCCATCCATGGCTTTTTTTTTTTTTTTTTAATTTACTGTGTGTGTGTGTGTGTGTGTGTGTGTGTGTGTGTGGTGTCTTGGTTTCTTGGTCTCTAATTTGTAGAGCCAATTTTCCATTTCTCCAGGACTCTTACACCTAGTAATCTGTCATTTACTGCTGATGTGGAATCTTGTCAAAAATGTTTTCAAGGGGCACCTGGGTGGCTCAGTGGGTTGGGCCGCTGCCTTCGGCTCAGGTCATGATCTCAGGGTCCTGGGATCGAGTCCCGCATCGGGCTCTCTGCTCAGCGGGGAGCCTGCTTCCCCCTCTCTCTCTCTGTCTGCCTCTCTGCCTACTTGTGATCTATCTGTCAAATGAATAAATAAAATATTTAAAAAAAATGTTTTCAAAATCAAGTATTTCATAAGAAATTGTGCAGCATGTTACAGAAACATTTTTATATTTTATCAACAACTAATTATTTTTTATGGCTTCACATAAAGCCACAAATTTTAAAGATGAACAGAATAAGCATGGACTCCATTTAAAAGATGAACAGAGTAAATATAATGCCTAGAGGCTAGATTCTAAAATAAAAAGAATAATGATTGTATATTTTTATATTTGAGATGAAAAAATAGTATCAATAGAACACACATTTTAAGGATTATAATATTTGATCAATTCATAAAATAATAGAACTAGAAAGGTTTGACATTTAATCTGTTTTTCTACACAGAGGAAAAATATCATATCACTTATTTTTTTTTCCATATGTTAAATGCTCAACCAATTTCAGAAACATAATCTTATATTCTCAAGAATGGGGTCTTACTAGATAGTTCATCTAAACACAAATTAATGCTATAAAAATTAAAATAATTTAAATTGGATCAATTTATTGTCAGGCATAATAAAATGTTTGATGCTCAAGACAGATTCACACAGGACAAGGAAGACTATCATTTAGGGGTCCACACAATTAGAGTATTTAAGTTTTTTTTATTTTTCCTTGAAACATTAACTGGAACCAAAGGCCCTCAAAAGTTAGTAAGGTAAGCAAAACTATTAAACAATAAAATCAATTCAGATATAAGATTGATATGGTGCTAAAAAACAAAACAAAACTATTGTGATCTTACATTTTAACTTCTTCATTGTCTATTACTACCTAAAACAATGTCCTCCAAATTTTGCTTCACAGAGCACCCAAGAGTGCTATATGAGAAAAAACTACCACATTTAAGCAAGTTTGGGAATGTTCTGCATGTTATATCTCCATCTTAGATATGCACATTAACATAAATATAAACATATTTGACTGTGCTGGGAATGATATCCCCTGCACACATTTGAGCACAGGAGGATTTTGGTAAAATTTCTCATAACATTTTACAAGATTGTCTTTTGAAGAATGCACACTGAGAAATGTTGGCTGGGCCTAAAGCTTCACATTTTAGAATGTAATTTGTCACTAATTTTAATTTCAGTAGAATTTTCTTTTCCATCTAGTGTGTTATATGTGTGCCATATAACAACAATTGCCCAATAATGTCCATTTGTTTGTTTGAACAACTAAAAATAGAAATGACAGAGCATAAAGTCATAGTTTATTTTTCCCTAAAAATTATATAGACATTTTCATTTCTTGTCTTTCCATAGAAATTTTCCATGCTAAATTTTTTTATAGTTGTTTAAAATGTATGAATAGATCATATTACAGAAAGACAAAGGAGGAATGGTGAGCCTATACAGGTGATTTACTGCTTAAGTAAAAATAAAACTTACAACAAAGCTAATCTGATATTTAAGTAATACAGAATTATTATTCTATAGGGCTCAGCATAAATTATAAGCAGTTAAACTAAATTACTGGTATTAAGCTTGCTGTTATATCACATAATCACATATTTGAAGTTTTCTGTTTCTTATCTACTATACATAAAATATTGTTAATATATTTTCCTAACCATTATTAAAATTTAACTGTTTGCCTTTACACAATTTCTTACATTTGTGTTAAGAAAGTAAAATATCTAATTAGTGCTCAGAGTTTACTAAGCATTCATTTTCTGTTTGCCTAGGATCCCTCATACTCAATGAGTGTTACAGGTCTACTCTACCCTACATTCTTCCATATGAGAGATTAAGGGCTGAGGAACAAAGCTATTGTTTAGACGCCAGTGAGAATGAAATTCATTTTTAAACCCTGTGACGGGAAGAGATACAGACTCCTTTTTACTTTTAATAAAAATATATTAAATGTATATCAGACAGTTAAACCCTCTGATACAATCCAGTTCAACAACCCAGAGAATATGTCTGTTTTATGCAGTGCTTCATGGGAAAAATTTACAACTGCGGTCAAAGCGTTGCCAGAAATCTTCCTCTTTGTTTCCAGGTTCTGCCCATGTTTCATTGATATCTTAGCATGGCTATAATTCACTTCAGGTTACTTTTCTCTCATGACAGTCCCTAACATCTATTTCTGTGTGTGGACATTTAGAAGGTCCACACAAGGATAGGACATGAACATGCACCAATACATGACATAGACCAACTTTGTTTTCTTTAATGGGGTACTGAAAAATAAGATACGAGAGTGCACAGCATCAGGGAAATACAAATCAAAACCACAAAGAGATACCACCTCACACCAATCAGAATGGCTAAAATTAACAAGTCAGGAAATGACAGATGCTGGCAAGGATGTGGTGAAAGGGGAACCCTCCTACACTGTTGGTGGGAATGCAAGCTGGTGCAACCACTCTGGAAAACAGCATGGAGGTTCCTCAAAAAGTTGAAAATAGAGCTACTTTATGACCCAGCAATTGCACTACTGGGTATTTGCCCTAAAGATACAAATGTAGTGATCTGAAGGGGCACGTGCACCTGAATGTTTATAGCAGCAATGTCCACAATAGCCAAGTTATGGAAAGAATCTAGATGTCCATCAACAGATGAATGGATAAAGAAGAAGTGGTATATATACATATACAATGGAATACTATGCAGCCATCAAAAGAAATGAAATCTTGCCACTTACGACGACATGGATGGAACTAGAGGGTATCATGCTTAGCGAAATAAGTCAATTGGAGAAAGACAACTATCATATGATCTCCCTGATATGAGGAAGTGGAGATGCAACCGGGTGAGGGGTTAAGGGGGTAGGAAAAGAATAAATGAAACAAGATGTGATTGGGAGGGAGACAAACCAAAAGAGACTCTTAATGTCATAAAACAAACTGAGGGAGGTGGGATGGAGGGGTGTCAGGAGAGGGTGGTAGGGTTACATTATATGTTTATAAAAAAATAAAAAATTAAAAAAAAAAAAAGATACCAGAGTGCATGGAAATGCATGACTAATGGAAACAGTGACATGATCTCCAAAGTCTCCTTTCTCTTCTGTCACAAAGTTATCCCCCAGTAGGAAGAGAACAAAGGTTGAAAACAACATTTTTGAAAGGAAATTTGAATCATGAAAGGAGACAGTTAATCAAGAATATCTCTAAAAACACCAATAGTTTCATAAAATGATGGCAATACAGAGAAGGATTAGGAAGGAATAATCACTTGGTGCCAATCTATGAAATATTATCGGTTCAAACGAAAGCAAATGAAATAGGTTCCTTTCACTTGTTTTATTACTACTTAGCTACTTTTCAATCTAGTGAATCTCTTATAAACATGATCTAAATTTAACAGTTTATTTCTGCACCATTATTTGAATAAAGATTCAAAGTCTTTAATCTTGCTGGCTTGAAAACAAAATTATTTTGTAGAAGCATTTTAAGCAGGAGTGCTGTAACTCTCTTTCATGAAAAACATGATGCAGCAGAAAAGATCAAAGATTTATAGGGAAGTTCTTTTTCCTCTTTTTGAAAGCCGATGCCCATGGCTTTCACTAATTGAGAATCTTCTTTACAAAAACAGGCCTGTAAGCAGTCTATTTGCAGCCACCAGCATTAACTGCACATCACTGTAACTTCCTGCTTTTAGAAACTTACTAAGAGATCAATGGAACTAGATACTGACGATTTGAGGTGGACTTCACTAATTTGTAATGACATGGGCGTGCAGAAAACAAGTAATTACCTAGCCATTATCTTTCATAGTTTCAAGTGATACAACTGACATTATCATTATCCATGAATAAGGATCAGAAAAAAATTTGGTGGTCATTAACATTGAAAACACGGTTCATTTATACTGAAATTTTCCATGTAATAACTTTCACAAATTAACTATATATATATATACATATGTATGCATGTATATATGTGTGTGTGTGTGTGTGTGTGTATGAAAATCACTGCTATTGACATTCCAATGCTAAACCCTAGAAAGTGTCCTTGTTAGAAATATCAAAGATGTCATTAGATTAATAATTTAATAATATTACATCCAAATATTTTATCAATGTCATCAATTATCATGAGTCCGCCTAAGACACAACAATAGAAAAAAGGATTGTACTATTGTGCTTATGCTTGGAGAATATATTTTTTTGTTTTTTCTTTTATTATCCATACTAGAACTTTAGAATTTGTGAGTATCCAAGGTAAAGGAGAGTTAAATTTGTTATTCCAGATATATAATACATATGATTTTAAGCCCCACATTATTGATGTATTTCAAAACCTTCAAAGTAAAACCATATAATAACCATTTCTTTGCTGATATAAGCAAATTGATTTTCTGTTGTTTTTAAGTCCAAATTATCCTTTTTCATTATATTCAGGTGAATGAAATATGAATTTCAGATCAGAGACAGGAGAAAATCGTATATAAATAAGGGAGGTGTCTTTTCACTTTCTTCAGTGGGCTTAAGTGAATTATAAACTTTGATTAAAAAGTCACGTTTCAGGACGCCTGGGTGGCTCAGTTGGTTAAGCGGCTGCCTTTGGCTCAGGTCATGATCCCAGCGTCCTGGGATCGAGTCCCATATCGGGCTCCTTGCTCGGCAGGGAGCCTGCTCCTCCCTCTGCCTCTGCCTGCCTCTCTGTCTGCCTGTGCTCTCTCTCTCTCTAATAAATAAATAAAATCTTAAAAAAAAAAAATAAAAAAAAAAGTCACGTTTCATCAGGTTTACATTTAATCGGATGAGAATGTAAAGCTTATTTTTTAAATAAAAATAATTGTTTTATTTAAAATAGTAGTGAATGTCAGTAAATTCAACTCAGAAAAAGTAATATTAAAATGAAAAACAAAATTCTCACCACTCAAAAATAGCCATAGAAATGTTTTGGTGCAGTTCCTCTCAATCTGTTGTCTAGGAAGACGGAGGCATCTCTATTCTCTCTGTGACAGCTGGAAAAAATTCTTTATACCATATGGAAGCACATGAGTCACTCCCCCCTCAAAACCCCCGCTGGGGACCATTCACACTTGAAGTAAACTCCAGTATTCTCTCCTCATCCCACAAGGCCCTGCCTGATTTAACTGTCTACTCATCTTCTGACCCCAGGACTCTTACAGGGAGTTGTGAGAGTATCTATTGATAGTGCCACAGATGAGCCAACCAGTTCTTTACATAGTGACCCTCAGTTCCCTACTTTGGCGTCATCTGAAAGGACCAAATTGCTCTAGTTTGTCTGGGACCGTCCCTGTTTTAAATCTGAGAGCCACACATTCCAGGAATACTCTCTGTTCTTGGCAAACAGGATGTTCCTAGAGTAAGGATATTAATTACACTCTTAACATGCTAGTCATTTTAGACACAGTAGCTTTTGAATGATAATTGCTCTTAAGTTCATTGTTCTAAAGTTGTGTTTCACTGGACAATTTATTGATGTTATATATTCCCCACCAATTCACCAATTTGGAATGACATCTTTACTAACAAAATCAAAATGAGAAATTCATTAGACTGGTTTTTAGCAATATAGTCTTATCTATTAACCTGTATGTCTATATTAGAAATAAGACCATTCTTTTTAAGTTACTGTGGCTTTATGATATGTTATAAATATAGAGAGGGAAATGTCTTCATTATTTTTATTTTCAACATGCTCTTTTTGTTCACTTATTATTTTTTAAAGATTTTATTTATTTATTTGATAGAGAGCACAAGTAGGCAGAGAGGCAGGCAGAGAGAGAGGAGGAAGCAGGCTCCCCACTGAGCAGAGAGCCTTATGCGGGGCTTGATCCCACGATCCTGGGATCATGACACGAGCTGCAGGCAGAGGCCTTAACCCACTGAGCCACCCAGGCGCCCCTGTTCACTTATTTTTAAGATGATTTTCCAAATAATTTTGTCAAGGTATGAAAGGACCATATTAGAATGTAAGTTTGGTGCTCACTTCGGCAGTACATATACTAAAATTGGAATGATAGAATATAAGTTTGAATTACATATATTGTACAACTTAACCTGAAAAATGCCATAGTTATAATATGAAATTATCCACTCAGAAACATATATATCCATGCAATTTTTCAAATTATCCTTATGATTTTTAATAATGTGTTGAAGAATCTTTATAGGTGCAGAACATTTTTACACTGAATTTAGTTTGAATTGATTTCCCATTGATCAATTTGAAGCTGTTTTAGTGGATAATTATGTTAAATGAGATATTTTATTTCATTTTCAAAACTTATATTTTTTTTCTTGTCTTATTTCTTTGACTAGAATTCCAGAAAATCATGCCATTAAACAATGACTGTACCGTCATCCCTATAGTGTCTCTTTTTCTTACTATAAGTAATTTAAAATAGACTAAATCTCATACTAAGACTAAGGAAGACAAATTTTTCTAACTATCTGTTTCAAAAGGTGTTCCTTTCTCATGCATCCTATTTTTATGTAAAAACTGCTTTTCTGCAACCAAGGCACACATTTAATCAGCATATTAAGAAATCTTATCCAAGTGGTATTCTTGCTGCCCTCTGGAATGCCTGTCAATTTAGGTTAAAAGCTCTGCTAAGGGGTGTAGCTGTTCATATCCTAGCCTAGCCACCTTCAAGTTCTGTTTATTCTTCCTGTGATTGCTTCTATTCTAGGTAGAATTCTCACAGAAGACAGAGAATAGTGTCTCCTCCTTTAGGAAAAATTTTCTCTTTTACTGGTTCCCTTTTCCTTACAAAGTATCTGTCCATGCTCTTGGATCCTTGAACATCTGCTTTTGAATTTCATTTGGCCTTCCTCTAAGAGAAACAACTTCCTTCAGTCCTCCCCCAGTAAATCTCTTGAATTGCTAATCCCATTTTAGTTTCTGTTTCCTATAAAACCCAAACTAATACAAGTGATGCTGAGAATGTTCTAAGTAAAGACATTATAATGGGGTTCTGCAATAGGCTCACCCACCAACTGGCTGGCATAGAGGACATGCATCTGAATGTACATGGTAAATAGTAATAGTCCAGTTGCTGAAGATGTTACCTGAGGTGACTGGAAAGGCATCCCAGTGGAGGAGAAAGCTGTCGTGTGAGATAATTCAGGTACTTGAAGGTTATGAGGAAACAATGTCTATAGAGATAGCATAGATGGTTTCTTTCTACTAAGTTCGATTGATGGCTGGCAGAGGGATAATAAGAAACTGAGCATTGTCAACCAGTAGTTCAAGACTATGTAAAAGAGCAGACACAGAAGATCTAAGATTTAGAGATGCATCACCCTAAGGTTGTTTAAATATTTAGCCAAAATATACCTGCTATGCTAAATTGGATCTATGGTTGGGAAACCCTAACAACACAAAAAATGGAATAGGTACAGCTAGATGGATACCCTAATGATGTTGGCTTTTGAAATCTCCTGGAAGCCTCAAAATTTGCATAAATTGTCCATATTTCCCTACTCATAGTTAACACTTACCACATGCTGGCAAAAGTTATAAAGCCCCTCCACTGCAAGGTAAATGGTACTCCCTTCAGGGGCTATTTCCACTTCCTCTCCCAGCTGCTAGATAGAAACTGGGATTAAATCCGATCCCTAGAAAGTCCTAAGCCTCATAAGGGAGGGAAGAAACATACATGCACTGAAGGAGTTGGAAAAATTACCTAGTACATTCTGACAAGAGCCAGAGGAATAACACTGAGATTAGATTTTGAGGATGTTTGGTTAAAGGGGCTAAAATATACAACTTCAAAGGCATAACTTCAATAATTTATGGATGGATACATGTAGTCTGGTCTCAGGATATGGGATTTAATACCCTGGTAATGACCTCAAAGGATGGGGGAAGCTCTATGCTAGAGCAGCTTTTAGAAGTCTCGAATAAGTGATAACCAGTGATGAGTGAAATAGAAGTGTCTAAACTATCTTAAGAGATGGTCGAGGAAGAAGGAAAGAGTCTGAATGAAGTGTTCCAGTCAAAATAGATATATTATATGAGGCCAGAAAACCAACTAGAGGACTATGTTGCATAGGAGAAAAGATCACTAGCTAATGCTGACAGGAATGTGCTAGTGATAGGGCCATCATTATTTTAATGGTGACTCTTTTCCACAAGCCAGGGTGGGAGATAGAAAAGGCAGTCATAGAGCTGGACTCATTGATATTCATAGGTTTGATGAGATACCATAGTGAGAGAGGTCAGGTGGCTGTGCTTAACTTTCAGGAGTCAAGAGACCACAACTACCATAACATTTAATAAGGTAGGAGGTACAGCCAAGGGCTTCAAAGAGTTGTTAAAGTGTTTAATAGAGCATGGTGTTCCTAGGGCCAGAATTGCCAAGGGAGTAGCCAACATGCTTGCTTTTGCTCAATTTCTTTAACCAAACAACTAGAAAAGTAGGAGTCTGAGGAGTGTGAGGGTGACCATCCCAATAAAAAGTCATAACGCCTGTTCAGTTTCTGGATCTGCACCAATTTTCAGATCCAAAACCCCCTGCCCTAAGTGGTAGTCTTAGGAAAACTGCTGGCTTCCCAATTAAGATACAATGATGATCCCTCCTAGTTCTTTTCCAAAAGGTCCTAAAGCTGCTTATCCAGATGACTGTACACTGGGGAAAGTGAATAAATACCACACATTAGAAGAACTATTAAACACAGTGTCTGAATTGACATCAGTACCTAGAGAAACAAATGTCATCATGGCTCTTCCTGTTTGAGTGGAGGCCTATGGGGGCCAAGTAATAAATGGAGTCCTGGCTATAAAGTTCAGCTCACAATGGGCCCCAATGGTCTTTGCCCCATTAAAATCAGAACTGATATACTTGGCAGTTCCAAAAAATCTCGTATTGGATTCTTTCCTATGGGGAAGACTAAGTGGAAACCTCTGAAATTGCCTCCCACTTCTGACCAAGATAGTAATTCAAAACCAATATGGCATCTCCAGGGTAAAGGAGTGGGGGATGGCAGAGATTAGAACCAAACTAAACAGTGAAAAGATGCAGGGGTGGTGGTTCGTATCACATTCTCCCTTACTTTTCTATTCTGACTCCTATAGAAAGTAGAGAATAACTACAAACACCATCAGGCTCAACCAACTAGGAATCCCTCACATCTCCAGAGATGGATGTGGTATCATTACTAGAACAGATTAATAAAGCCTCAGGTTCCTGGCATGAGACCTTTTATCTGGTAAATGTCTTCTTCAAACTCAATCAAAAAGGAGGATCAGAAACAGTTGACATTCACATGACAAAAATATTCATTTACAGTTTTATCTCAGGGATAAATTCCCTCTCTTACCTCTTTCTTAATACAGTTTGATGAGATTTGGACATTCTGGTTATCCCTTCAGAGATCACACTGATCCATTACATTAATGTCATCATGCTGTTGGACAAAGCAATAGCCATATGCCATAAGACATAATACAGCAAGATCCCGTGTGATCTTCACCAAGTACGCTTCACCAAGTATCTTCACCAAGTACCTTCACCAAGTACCCCCAAAGATGACATTTTACAAAGCTGTATCCTATCACAACCAGGATAAGTACATTGGTTCAATCAACATACATTTTCTTTAAATGCCAATTGTTCCCAAACTAAAGATGAATGAAGGAAATGATGATTATTGCTGATTGTTCTATAATTATTACTGAAACCGATTTTGTTACAGAGAGGAGGGAGTAGTATCCATCTGGGTGTCAGAAATGCAAAATACGCAATGTTCTGGCCCTTTAGATACTTATAGAAACTCAAAAAGTAGGGCATTATGCTAGTTAGTAAATCAAAATGCGTATTTACCACTTTTCTCTTTTCAAATCGAGTTAACAATTCTTAATTTCTCATGAAAATAGTTTCTTGTTTATTCCCTCTTGAGTGCCTTGCCTCTGACTTTTGCTCAGTCATGAATATTCCATGCCCGATCCTTAGCATTCTATATTGGCAGTAGAGAAACTGGATTCTTTCTCTGACTCTTCATTCATGTCTCTTTCACTCTACTTCTCTTTCACCTTGAACAAGAAAGTGAAACCAATCAGTTCTTTAAATAAAACTTAAAGACAACGTGCCCCTTATGTACATTTAAGGGATCAAATGAAGATTCAATTAATCTGATTCTTAACAGCCTGAAAACAGATGGGCGCTAAATAAAAACAGGATCTTGCTATATTGTCAATCACATCAATAGAATTTGAAGTTGTTGATTTGCTTCCCACTTTAAAAAAAAGGAATACAAATTAAAATGCAAATGAAATGACAAATGCAAGCCCATTTGTAAATTAAAATACTATCCACAGGAAAAATGATATAAGACAATGATCCTATCATGGGGGGAGGTAAGATATCAGCAGGTGCTTACTTTGGCTTCTTTGGTTTTCAAATGAATGATCAAGGTGATAAGACTTGAGCTCCTCAGTTGAAAACTATAACATATTTTTTAAAACATTTCTCAGAAGAAATACAGCATAATAACAAGTATTATCATCTTGCACATTGGGTGAGCTATATGCAAATTAGTCAACAATTATGGTTGACTAAGAATTATATTTAACAATTGAATGTCATTTCATACATGAATTATCATAAAGCAATTGAAAAGTGGTATCATAAGGCAATTGAAAAGTAGTATTTAAGGAAATTGTAGAGAGGTCAATTCTGAAGATGCAAAGTGAATTACTTGGATAGAAAGAGGGTCAAAATCTTTTCTATTACTAGGAAGGAGAGATTGGAAGTTAATACGTCATGGATATAGTTTTGGGATACAGAAGAGAAATAAGAAATATTAGAACTTTGACAAATTTAACTATGGTTTCTGAGAACTTCATAAACTTAAAAAAAAAACTCTGAGGAGTACAATTTGGATATTCAGTAGCCTCTTTTTAAGACTCTTAGCCAAGTGATTTAGAGGTAATTTCAGATTTATAGTTTTTTATCTCTGCTTTTTCATGTCTACACACATTATTGCTTTCCCATCACCTTTAACTACTTATAATTCAAATCAAACTATACTTTTGAAAAGAAGAAGCACCTGTCATTTGGAACATTTATCTAAAGCTCTCTACTTTTTATGAAGTAGAATTTGGAGGTAGTATTTTTTTTTCTGGATCTATGTTATAGAAATATTTTATATTTTATAGAAATATTTTTGCTTTAAATCTTCCATCTTAAAAAAAGAAAAAAAAGCTTCTTTCAAACTTTTAACCCTAAGTGTGCGTGGGTGGCTCAGTCAGTTAACCATCTGACTTCTGTTCAGGTCATGATATCAGGGTGTGGGACCCAGCCCAGCTTTAGGCTCCTGGCTCAGTGGGGAGTCTGCTTCTCTCTCTCCCCTTGCCACTCCCCCATTCATGCTCTCTCTCTCTCTCTTTCAAATAAATAAAAAAAAGTCTTAAAAAAAAAAAAGATGGGACGTCTGGGTGGCTCAGTTTGTTAAGCGGCTGCCTTTGGCTCAGGTCATGATCCCCGTGTCCTGGGATCAAGTCCCACAAGGGGCTCCTTGCTCAGCAGGGAGCCTGCTTCTCCCTCTGCCTCTGTCTGCCACTCTGTCTGCCTGTGCTCGCTCCTGCACTCTCTATCTGACAAATAAATAAATAAAATCTTAAAAAAGAAAAGAAAACTTTTCACTCTATAGTTAATCCATGTTTAAACTAAAGTTTAATGCTGAGTATTTTCAGAAATGCCAATATATATAGAGATCTGTTATCACAGATAACACAGATTTTATATGATTAAGAATTTAGTCATACAAAATATGAATTACTAGGAATATATTTAACTAAGGGAATGAAAGACCTTTATATCAAAAAACTGTAAGGCATTAATGAAAGAAATTGAAGAAGTCACAAGTAAGTGGCAATATATTGCACTCTCAAGATCGAAAGGATAAATATTATCAAGTTTTGCACTTTTTCCTACTAGCTGTCTCTGATCTAAAATAGTAATAGTAATAATAATAACTCTGTTTTTTGTTTTGTTTTCTGTTTTCCTCAAAAATGTCAAGTTCTCCTCAACTCCAAAGTATTTGCATGTGTATTTTCTCTACTTTGTTTTTCTTTTCCCTTCCCATTTTAGCCAAGTACTCTCATCTTCATATCTCAGCTAAGCATCACTTCCCTTAATAGGCCCCTCCTCACTACTACCCCCGGTCAAAGGTAGACTGCCTTATTAAGCATTCTCATGGAACTCTTTGTTTCTTACGATGACATTTACTTTTTTATTACACATGTGAGGTTATTCAATAAACATCTATCTCACCAGTAGACCAAAGCTCATTTTGACAAAGACTTTCTGTTTCTTCTCACCATTGAATCTCCAGCTCCTAGCAGATTACTTGACCCAAAATAGAGTCTAGAGCAATTATAAGTTGGATGAATAAATAAATTAATAGGAAATTAGATGGAGGGATGGATGGATGGATGGATGGATGGATGGATGGATGGATGGATGGATAAAGTTTGCAAAATGGAAAAGGGAAAGAAAAGACCTCCAGAAACTTAATGAACAAAGACAGAGGACAATAGCAGCCCATGGTCTTCTTTGGATGGGCACAGACTGCATGGGATTCAAAACTAGAAAAGAGGAGGCTGGAGGAGTAGGTTGAAACCAGACTGCAAGTTCTTTATTTGACAAGTTAAGAAGCTTAGATTTTTCATCCTGTGGGCATCTGATAGTCAGAGGAGGCTATTAGGAGAACAAACAGTATAATTATATTTGGGTTTTGTTTTGTTTTGTTTTGTTTAATTAGGATAACCCAAGCAGTAGGGGAGACATGGAGACTATTTACAGGAAAACTAGTTGCAAGGCAGCTCTGATCATGCGGAATTGGCATTCAAGCAGGAGAAATCAAGGGAAGCAAAAGCACAGAATGCTGGGTTATGGACATTGGGGAGGGTATGTGCTATGGTGAATGCGGTGAAATGTGTAAGCCTGGCGATTCACAGACCTGTACCCCTGGGGATAAAAACATAAATTAAAAAAAAATAAAATTAAAAAATTAAAAAAAAAAAAAACATAGAATGCACGTCACATGAGCTCTATACCCGGAGGGATCCCAGACTGGCTGACACATCGGGTGAGTGAAGATCTTAAAGGATAGGTGTGGAACTGAGGGCTGGGACGTGATTGTGAATGGTTGCGCACGACAGGTTAACACATTCAGTGTTTGTTCTTCATCCCTGCCTAATTTGATTATTGTTAATCAGTAGCGTTAAAGAGGCCAGTGACTAAATTAAGGGTATGGAAATATTTTAAAAGATGTTCAATGAAAAGGAAGTTTCAAGTTCTTAGTCTGTAAAAAAAAGGTAAAGAAATAACAAGAGTTTCCATGCACATATTTTAATAGGTGAGTGAAGTTCAAGTAATAATGCTAGGGTTATATTTCAGTTTTTACTTTTTAAATGTATTTTAAATATTTTTAAAAACCTAAGGTTTTAGAAACATTTTAAGTTAAACATTAAAGAAATATGTCATTATGTACTCAGTTCATTTATATGAAGAAATAAAAAGAACCCTGTAAAACTGGGAAGAATGCATATAAAAAAATCACTCTTTTTTTATTTTTTATGTCGCTTGTCAGATGTTTTATGGATATTGCCTTTTCCTTGCAAAGTTAGTTACTTCCTAGAAATAGACCATGGCAGGCCAAGATTTAGCTGCCATTTGAAAGCTGGGATATTCTAGCTGTCCAGATAGCCAAATGGTTAGTGTGATTGCATCATCGTTGCCCTGTACCCTGCCCTGTCCCTTATTCTCTGCCCCTCCGCCATGCTTTGAGATCTGAAATGCTGATTCCTAAAGATTGTACCACCTGGGCTCTCTTGCTCGCTGGTTTCTAATATACTGAAGCCAATGAGGAACAAAGGCAGAAGGTCAGAGGGTGGAAAAATAGGGAGATCTTGGTGTCATTCTTCTGTTCCTTGTGTAGGGTTTTTGGACGTCTCTGGTCCCAGCTCTAGCTCTTGCTCTTGCTAGGCCGTAGTCTTTATTCCTCTTGCCAGGGATATTAGTGGCTTGCATTCTTGCTAATCTCTGGGTCCCTCCCTATCTTTGTGGTTCCTTTAAACTTGGCCATGTGTATGTAGATTTTCACATCATGAAAGTCTCTTTCTGAGCTGAGTTCTGTTTCCTTACGGAACTGAGAATGTTCTGAAGTCAGACTGACTTGGTTCCAATAGTTGCTTTACTCTTGTTATTTGTGGAGCTAGAACAGGTTAGGGATTCCAGTGGTTAGGCCTATAAGATGTACGTAACAACATGATATACTTCACAGAGGCCCTCTGAAGACTAGAGAAGCAAATATATCTAAAGTGTCCTTATGGATCTTAGCACTTATTAATTATTGCAATAAATGTTAGGAAAATTTTTAAAATAAAAATAAGGCATATTTTTATGAATTTTGTCAAGGAAAATTCTTACATTCTTGGGGAGTAGAGACCTATTCGGACCCTCATACTATTTTCTGCCTCTAAATTAATGTATCTTAATTGGAGAAAGGAATGTTAGGGAGGGTAGTGTAAGTCTCTAGCATTCCAGACAGGCTATAGCCACCTCCTCCAGTCACAGAGGGCATTCAGAACTAATTACTTCCACTAGAAATTTTATAAATCAGATTTTTAAAAAAACTACATTTTTAATACTTGTATTGGGTTATTCACAGATTTTTAAAGTGCTATTTTAGATAATAGATTAAATTCCTTATTTTTACTTCCATATTAGCATTTTCTATTTGAGAGAAACACTATACATTCTTTTTTCTAACATCCTGAGGAAGGCTCTTTGGAAGTTATCACTTACTGTCAGCGCCTATATTTTCTACAGAAAGTTGTAAAAGGGACCAAAAATAACTAACTCCTCAGTTAATAGACAATTCATCTGGAATGAAATGGAGCAATGCTACATGAGGAGAAAGCCTCCAGTGGAAAAAAAATGGTGTAAAAATGGAATATATTCCAGAGGCCAGAATAAAAGTTTGTAGATGACAGCAAACTCTGAGTAAGACTGCATTATATAGTGGCCAGGAAAGGCAAGGGAAAGAGAAAGTGCTGTAAGGAACGTATCAGTTCCTCTTGAGCCGTCCATCTACATCGGATCAATAGCCCTTCCAACCATGGGACATTCCAGCTTTCAGCTTGAGAAATTGAAGTTCTCAAAATAAGTCAGGGTTGCAACACAAGTCCATCATGGTGTGTCACGGAAATGAAATGAGTTGTCTCCTACTCGATTGATGACTGACATCAAACCAGGAGGAAAAAAGAAGAAAATAAACGAGATGTGGGTTTTGAAAAGTTGTTTGATAGACTTCTGTGGAAAAGTTAACACGAAGGGGCCCATTCTGTGCTGGTAGCATGTGCATGATCATAAGGCCATCCCAGCAACGAGGGCATGCAGCGTGCCCGAGGAGCAGTGAGGGCTGATGCCCTCAGGAATCGTTTGCTGCTGGGATTCTCTAAATAAGAAACCCAGAACCTCTCAGACCTGGGTGGGGAGCAACCATGGGATGCTGAAGAATTGCCCAGAGATGAGAAAGGCCAGGGTGGGAACAGGTGATTTTTAAATACAAAGCGACGATACGGGTCTTATATAATGACTGGAGCAATTCATGCTGGCAAAAGCGTATCCTGTAAAACAAACTTGTGAGAAAGAAATCAAAGGCTGTTCAGCATATGTCTGTGTTGCACAGCTAAAAAGACCCCTGTAGTGCCTACAAACAGGCCAGTGAAATCAATGCTTGGTGCAATTGCTAACTGAGCTCCCTGTTGATAAAAAGGAAAGAAAAAAAAAACACAACAACAACAACTTTGTTATCCATGCTACAATCCTCCTGCTCCTCTATTATCCATGCTTTCAAAGTGATTGAACTGAAAATATTTTCTATCCGTGCACACAGATGCCCCAGATACGTTAGAGACCTGTGAACTACAATGCTTTACAAGCATCCGCTCTTCTTTCCTTAGCCTTTGCCTGGAGCAAAGAAAATAGAGTGGGAAGCAATGAGCATCCCTGGCACCAACGGTGAAGGATGTTATGCTCCGAGGTGAGATGGCTGTATTGTCTCATGCAATCTCAGTCAATGCCTTCCAGTTAGGAGATAGAAGACTTTATACCTCTGACAGCTACTGAGAGGCCCGCATGGAAGCAAGTTAAATCAATAGGCCCTGAGCTATCTTCTCTTCATCTTTATGCTCATGATTTGATGTGATCTTAATAAATGATTTTTATGTATCATGATCTCAGTCAATTCATCTCTAAAATGGACCTTTCTCTTCCTACACATGATCAGATGGGATTCTAGAGCTTCCCCAATCAGCATGTGAAATGATTGACAAGGAATTCAAGGATTTGACTCTAAAATATTGATGTATACAAATTCCCCTCCTTCATGAGCCTGCCGTGCAGAAATCATGGGGTACCACTGTGAACACAATGCAGCCATGCAATGTTTACTGAATCAGCAGTCATTCTGTTATCAAATATATCATTTTGTACAGAATTCCTGAAATATATACAGTATTTATTTCAGTGTAGCAGGAGCAAGCTTGAAGTACAGCTGTAAATTAGAGTTCAGAAAATTGCAGTTGGAATATAATGGAACACACTTGGAAATGTATACTAGTAACTCTATCCCCCTAATGTATTCACAGATGTGTGATTATATACCTAGAAATATAATTTTATTTTATTTTTTTAAAAGCATGGAACAGACTCTTCTGGTATTTTGCTTAGTAATGGAAAGTAGAACCAGGTACTTTTCCATTGACATACGATGAATGAATTGCTATTTCTTCATTACCGACGACATTATCCTCCCTGTCTCTGTTTCTCTCTCTCTCTCTCTCTCTTCTCCTCTCAAGAGACAGCAGCAAATTTTATTATCATCACATTTCTCTACATGAGTATAATGTTAATGTTATAGAGAATTGACAGGAATATTTCAGATACTATGTTTGTATAGCATAGTTAAAAGATTACAAATTTGAGGATTTTACTTTAAAAAAAGACAATCTTTGTTGCTATTTCAGCCCCTTCTATCTACACGTTTTATTCATGTAATTATTTTCAACTTTTATTTATTTACATACTTCTGTGTAATTGAAATATGAACTTATGATATATAAAATTTTAAAATTGCTTAACTGTTACATTGACTAAAATATTAAGCATGCTCTTTTCTCCAGGGAAACAATTCTAAATTCTTTAGGCTTTGGTTAATTGTGAAATACAGGTTCTATCTTTCAGGTCAGAAAGGACATCCAGGACTGTGTGCTAACCTCAGTGGTTCTCTTATTTTTTAACCCCCATTTGAGCATTACTGAGCAATGCCTAGGACAGAGTTCCATAAGAATACATTCGGCTATGGGGCACCTGGGTGGCTCAGTGGGTTAAACCTCTGCCTTCGGCTCCGATCATGATCTCAGGGTCCTGGGATCGAGCCCCGCATCGGGCTCTCTGCTTGGCGGGGAGCCTGCTTCCTCCTCTCCCTCTGCCTGCTTCTCTGCCTACTTGTGATCTCTGTCTATCAAGTAAATAAAAAAA
>ML104056.1:91880-113275 GCA_003697995.1 Taxidea taxus jeffersonii | reverse complement strand
ACACACGGCCATTATTGCTAAATGCTAAAGAAGCAAGATTTAAAGAGAAGACATAAGAGATTATTTCATTACAATCCAGTGTCAAAATGTAGTTTAACACACAGTATACATTTTTAAAAACCAGTATTTTATTTTTTTTTCTTAAGGCAGGAATATTACATTATCCTTAATCACACTTAGTACCCCTAGGGAAATGTGACTCTGTGATGAAATGGATATTATATGAATGCCAGAGTCGATGCATTCTAATTTTGTGTTAGTCTTTTTGGGATAATAACCACCCTAATAATGAATATGTATTTAATAGTTGCTTTCCTGCCAAACATAGTGAGGCACTATCGTACTAAACAAATGACACATTTTCTTGCTTCAAAATTTTATGCTCTACGTAGTAATCAAAGTAGGGAACTAAATGCAGTTATAGGCTTTTATTTTAGATGCTTTAATATAATTTGCTCAAGTCTGAGGCAGCAAAACCCAGTTTAGAGGATTTTTCTCAACTTTTTCTTAGCTTCCCATTATTCTGTCCCTTCTTCATTCTTCTCTTTCATTTTCATCCTTTCTTTAAATGTAGTAGATTGACAGGAAGATATAGGGTGAACTTTAGGGAGAAATACTGTCCTTTCCTATGCCTCCTCATTGGATCCTATTGGGTCTTAGCATGGATCATAGTTCTAAATATAACATATCTGTAGTGTAATAATAAATATCAAAGTCATGCCATTTTGTTATCTGTATGCTGTTGTATTGATCTGGCTTTCCTTTGTCTCTTCACATACTAGTCTATGCTATACTTTTATATAAAAGCTTTATATATGTATTACACATAAAAATATATGGATGGCTATCTATTTGTCACTATAAAGTGGCATAAGTTATATTTACAAATGAATTTTAGGGACGCCCGGGTGGCTCAGTTGGTTAAGCAGCTGCCTTTGGCTCGGGACATGATCCCAGCATCCTGGGATCGAGTCCCACATTGGGCTCCTTGCTCAGCAGGGAGCCTGCTTCTCCCTCTGCCTCTGCCTGCCTCTCTGTCTGCCTGTGCTCTCTCTCTCTCTCTCTAACAACAACAACAAAAAAATCTTAAAAAAAAAATATTTCAAATGAATTTTAAATGGCATATATTAAAGTACTTTCTTACTTTTTAATTAAAAAAGACTTTTAAAACAAATGAATCATTTAATAAGCATAATGTTTAAGGAAATTAGTTCAACTGAGTTAGTCATGCAGTTATGTGGAGCTTGGCCTGGTTTCATCAACAAAACAAGCATTTATCAACCAATTACTATGTCTAAGAAATTACATGCAAGACTTTTGTTTGCTAGTTACCACTTGCAACCTCACATGTTTTCTTTTGAGATAGGAAGTCTCTCCAGGGGCATTATTATGGATTTACTGGGAATTCTTCTACTAGAAAATGAGAACATTTGGCCATATATGACATCATCTATCTCAGTCATGTATTTCACAAATAAGAAATATGGCATTCAGAGGTGTTAAATGAGATGCTTAAAGTTAATACTGTCTAATTATCTCTCACATTCAAATGGATGGCCTTGTACTCTGCCCAGTGTAGAGTCTGGGAACCTAGGGCTGTTAGGAGGCAGGACTGGTCTATGATATCAAAACACAGTCATCAAAGAGGGAACCAAAATGTAAGTCCTGGCCATGGGCAGGCCTGAGAAGCATAGGAGACTTCCAAAAGAGGAACAAAAGTAGAAGTCATATTCAAGTTCAGGTATTAGAAAACTGGAACTGGTCTAATAGAGCCTAAGGAAGCATTACCAAGAATGTTGTTGCTCATGATACCACTCGTGAGTGAAAAGGCTTTCTCACCCTTCAGCCAACCAACATTTTGCCTAGTTTCCACCCAAAGTGGTCTTTCTGATTGTTCCAAGAGTTATTTATTGTATGTGTTTTTCTGTTGTAGGGGGAAACCATACTCTTGTAGAATGATGAGGTGTTCCCAATATAGCCTTGGTTTTCTCCTGTTGTCCTTGAGTAATTATAACTCTTTCCTTCCCCAAATCCTGTGGTTTGGATAATAAATTAGAGGTGAACCAATTCAATTCATGTGACAACAATTCTATATTGCCTTGCCCTTTTAGTAATTTCTTCATATATCTTTGCCCAATAACGGCCATGTAAATTATGAACTCCATGAGAAGAAAGATGAGTAACATGATTAGATTAAGTAGTTAGGGCTGTGCTCACTTAAGGTTTCAACTTCTCTTATATATAGAACATTACATACATACTGTTAAGTTAACCTATACCTTTCTCAGTACCTAGATCACAATTGCATGTAGAGGAGTCTTGAACTTTTTTCTCCTGATTGCTTGAGTGATCAGATCCCAAAGTCCTCATCAGTATAAAATCCTACCCAATCATGGGACAGTTTCAATAATCATAGCACTGCAAGGATTTTAATGATGTTGCCAGAATAACTATCAAAATAAGAAATTAATAACCAGAGCATTTGAGTTATTCCATCATATTTTTGTAATCTATCATTCTAAAATACAGAGACTATTGCAAGAAATGAAATGAGGGGGGGCTTTGTGCCACTTTCAAAAAGACCCCCCTTCTCTCCATCAAAGTAAATACTCCAAGTAACTTCTCTGATCTAATGATAGAAAGGCTAAATCTTCAAGCTGAAGTAATTTGCATTCAAAATACCTTTTCATTCATGTATTATTGTCTATTAAACAAAGGCATGATTAGACTAATGATGAAGCATTAAATGCACCTACCTTGCCTTTTTCCTATCCTCATCTATGAAATCCCATGCAATTCTACTCTTCAAATTTCAGTTCAGATGTCATCTCCATTGTGCATCCTTCCCTCTTGCCTTTTTTCCTTTTCTTCAACCCCTCCTCCTTGGGACAGTCAGGTGCCCTACTTCTGTATTCTTACAGCACCTTTTACCTTTTACATATGGATGTTACCGCATTTACCATATCGTACTATCATTGTTCACATGCCTATCTGCCCCATTAAGCTGATCTCCTAGAAGTCAGGAACTAAATCATTTACATCTGTCAACTCCCAGCATCTAATGCCTGGGACACACCGTGCTTTTAGTGAGTATTTATTGGGTAAATGAAATCAGTGATTCAGACATTTAAAAAGATGATATCTGAATATTAAGTATTTTGTATATTTAAAACAAGTTATAATCTTAAATGAGCACAGCACTAACTTAATAGCGACATACATACTGTTTGCAAAGTTTGTCTTAAAGAGGGATCCTTGTCAAGTACACAAAATGTTCATTATGAGGAAGTGAAGGACAAATGAATTCCAAAGAGAAGATCCTGTTTTTTCAATTTACACTTAGGAAAGACAGGAGGGAAGAGGCACATGCAACAATCTGAAGCAATACATTAAAACCTAAGAAGCTATACCAACGAAGGGAACTGTCCTCAGAGATAAGGCACATTCATTTTAATAAAACCATAAAGAAGTTGGCCTTGGATCAGGGCCTAGATGTGTCAGTTCTCTGTATATGTTATCAAAGGCAGAAGCAAACAGCTCAACAAAGTCAGCATGGTCAGTCTGATTAAGCAACCAGTGAGAAAAACCAGTCAAACTGGTGGTTAGATATTTAAGAAAACAGATCAAAAGCAAATAGTTGGACTGAGATTTTCTTTCACCTATCTTTGTATTTCACACAGAGACATAAAACAAAAACAACTAGAAATATGTATTTGGTTGCTTTTTCCAGCCATCCTCTCTGGATGATTGTGCCATACCACCTGAAAAATAACGACGTGCTTATAGTTCCCCAGGGTCTTTCAACTCGCAGAAATAGCCTAGAAACCATTAACATGGATTAATGTTTATGGACATAATCTTCTATGTCTACATTATCTACTGCAATATTATTTGGGTATATACAACATGTACTGAAATGGAGTATAATGAGTTATCATTATATTCTTTCCCACTAACGGAATGCTAGGGTTCTTTGGGAGAGCACATAATACATGTGGTCACCCCAAAGACCAAAGTGGGCTCTCTTAGGTCCTAGGCTTATAAAAGTGGAAGGCGGGAGTGATAAAAGGATAATAGCAAGAGAGAAAGAATGTTTTTTCCAAAATGCAAGCTAGCTAGCCCCTTAGTGTTCATATATCAGTACTCTAAGGGGCCATTTGAGACCACCTTCTTATCTACTTTCTGCTTCTAGACAGGATTATATACACAACGTTTCCAATATGAGGGGTAATCCTGCTCTTAATATCTTCCAAAGGAGATTTAAATGCTTTCATTTGTAACCTACGCCTGAGTTTTGACAACATTCATAATCAAGTCATTCTTTGTAGAGCTGACCTAAATCCCTCTTAACCCAGCAGGAATTCATTTCCTCTGTGTGCTCTTCAGAAGAGAAAGCTTATCACCTTCTTCCACATAGTCTTTCAAACACTTGGCTAATAAGTCTCAGGTCTAGAGAAGGCCTGAGAGGGGTGGGATAAGCACTAAGCTCAGTGGATCTTGATTCACTCCTATGCTTGTAGGGTGGTCCTCAAAGTGACTTTTAATTCCCAGGGCCCTCACACTGATAAACCACGGCTGAGGGAGCAGAACTTGATGGGATTATCTCACTGGGGGTGCTACTGACATCCTAGCCAGGAAAATTCTTTGTTAGTGGGATTATCCTGCTCATTGCAGGACATTTAAAATATGTGCTCCCGACCCCAGGTCAATCTCCACTAAATGCCAGTAACACATAGCTTCCAGCAGTGTGGCAACCATATTCTCCATCTCCACACCTCCAGGCACCCCATAGTGGGGAGACACTGTACCTGTTTGAGACCTGCTGGTCAATAACCTCTAGATTCAAACTCAACAATCACGCAGAATCAAACAGTTTACAGATGTGCAAAAGAAAAGTCAATATTTTCTTATGGTACATTTCAAGAAGTCTTATACTTCTTTTTCTCCACACTCTAGGGCTGTTACAAGTTATAAAGGATGAGGTTAATAATAACGGTGCCTGTCACTTACTGATTATCATCCATCAGATTCTGTTTGCTATTTTGATGTGTTATATTAGTAAATATTTAACAAAACCGTATTTAGGTAAAAATCAGTATCCTCATTTTAAATATGAAGAAGATGAGGATCAGAGAGATCAATATACCTCTTCTAAATCGTCCAGTTTAAGAACTGTTAAAACCAAGCCAATATCTTGCTAACTCTAAAACCCTTGCTGTTTTCAGAATATTTGTCTGCTATATAGATTGCCATATATTTATATATCTGGGTCCCATACACAGGAAGAAGATGTGGGACAAAGACAACAGTACACGTGCAACAAGGGCTCTCACAAACTTAAATAAGGTCACTCAGACATGAGAGAGTGAGGAAAGAAGATAACCAGGGACAGCACCCTAGAAAAACAGCAAAGAGAGTAGAGTCAAGGAAAGAAGAGGAGGAATTTTCATAAGCGTATTTGTTATTAAAACTTGAGTTATTAATTGAGAAACTTCAGAATTACCATCTTCACAAGACAGCCTGTTAACACTAACATCTTACTGCAGTGCTAAAGACATTTAAAAAGAGAGTCTCTAGGGCAAAGGCAAAAATGTAAGGATCAAGTAAATGTTTATAAAAAAAAAATCCCTATACGAGACCTTGCAAAATGGTGGAGATTTAGAAAATCCTAGTTTCACCTGGTCCCTGGCAATCAGCTAGATAACAAATCATTCTGAAAACTTGCAAAATTAACCAGAGATCTGAGAGAAGTGCTACAATTCTACAAATAGAAAAGCAACAACTTTTTGCAAGGGAGGAGGCGCAGAGATGTGACTCCAAGGCGATATATCCAAAGATAAACCCAGGAGGGAGGAAGCCTCTGAAAGTCGACTTTGGGAAAGTGTTATAAGCAGCGGAGCGCAAAATCAGAACTTTTAGAAGTTTACCTGAAAGGAGCTCAGGAGGGGAAGTAGGGCGGACTGCCAGGTGGGACAGCGTGGTCTCAGGATCCCCCTGGGGTCACGAAAAGAACGTGGGTGCCCGAATGTGGCAGAGTTCCCAGGCATTAGAGGAGGGAAGCTGGCTGCAAACAGTGAGGAGAGGCTGGCTTTCTGCTCCTTGTTGCTGTAAACTGTGAACATTGCACAGTCCATCGAATGCTCTGGAAGCCGGGCCCCAACAAGAGCCAGAACGGAGGGGAAACCCCCTCCCTCATCCAAGAAGGGTGGCGTAGGTGTGCGCCTCAGGAGTCGGGAAAGTTTGGAGACTCACAGTGGGGGTCCCCCGTGACTGAGATGAAAACTTTGGTCAGAGGCTGGGTGAACGCAGAGTTTGGAAGGAAACCAGGGAGATAAAAGTGATTGACCGCTTTTTCTGTGAGGGCTCACTGAAGACTTGGTTGCAAACTTACAGTTCCAGGGCTAGAGAAGGGGTGCCACCATTTTCAGCTTTGCTCGGCCAGTGCAATTCCTCAAGAGCAAAGACACCTGAAAATCAGCGCCCAGGCCCCTCCCCCCAGAAGATTAGCAGGAACTCCTGGAGAATACCAGGTTTGCTGATCATACACAGCTGTAAAACTTCAGCTCTTCGGGAAAGAAGTATATAGCGTTCGTAGTTTTTTATTATTAATTTTTTAGTCCTTCAGTATTATATTTTATTATCCTTTTCAACTATCTTCTTATTTTATCAATTACTGATTTTTAAGTCTTTTTTAATTTTCATTTTTACTACACATATGTGTTTTTCATTTTTGGCTTCCGTTCAAATTCAAATACATATACATATGTACTTTTTTGTATATATATTTTTTCTTTCTTGCTTATTTTGGGATCTACTTTCTTGGGACAGACCAAAATATACCAAGGATCTAGTTTACTATTCTGTTCAATTTTCTGTCTGATCTTATCCTCATTTTATTCCCATTTTATTTTTTTCTTTTCTTTTTGGTTTCTGTTCTCTATATTTTTCTGGTATAGTAATTATTCTTTAGCCCTCCAGTTTATATTTTATTATCCTTTCAACTATTATTTTTAAAGTTTTTTTTTAATTTTCATTTTTTACATTTACAGTATATATATTTTCATTTTTGGCTTCCTTTCATTGTATTCAGCTACATTTTTCTGAATATATATATGTATATATATATTCAGATATTCATACATATATATTTTCTTCATGTATTTCTTGCCTATTTTGGAATCTAGTTTCTTCTAACAAACAGACTAAAATAAACTCAGGGTCCAGTTTATTGTTCTATTCTTCTACTTCTTGTTTGACTTTATTCTCATTTTTTTTCTTTTTCTTTTTGATTTCTCTTCTGATTTGTGTACTGTATACTTTTCTGGAGTTGTTGTTGCTGTATTTGTGATTTCCCTCCCTTTCATCTATTCTTTTCTGGACATAATGACAAGACAGAAGAATTCACCCCAAAAAAGAGAACAAGAGGCAGAACTCACAGCCAGAGATCTAATAAATATGGATATAAGTAATTTTTTGGAACTAGAATTCAAAAGAACGATTATCAAGAAATTAGCTGGGCTTAAAAAAAGCATAGAAGAGACTAGAGAATCACTGAAGAAAAAAAAAAGAACTAAAATCTAATTAGGTCAAAATCAACAGGATATTTCTAAGATGCAATAAAAAATGGAGTATCTAGCTGCTAAGATAAATGAGGAAGAAGAGAGTCAGTGATGTACAAGACAAAATGATGGAAAATAAGGAAGCTGAATAGTTGAAAGAGAGATAAACAACTACTAGATCATGAGGGGAGGACTTGAGAAATCAACAATACCATAAAGTGAAACAATATTAGAATAATTGGGATCACAGAGGAAGAGGAAAGAGACTGAGGGGAGAGGGGGCAGGATTATTTGAACAAATTATAGCTTAGAACTTCACTAATCTGGGGAAGGAAATAGGTATTCAAGTCCAGGAGGCACAGAGAAACCCCCTCAAAATGAATAAAAATAGGTCAACATCTAAATATATAATAGTAAAGCTTGCAAATTTCAGAGATAAAGACAAAAATCCAGAAAACAGCGTGGGGCAGGAAGTCTATAACCTACAAGAAATATAAGGCTGGCAGCAGACCTGTCCACAGAGACCTGGCAGGCCAGAAAGGACATCTTGAGATATATATATACAAGGTGCTAAATGAGAAAAATATGTAGCCAAGAATACTTTACCCAGCAAGGCTCTCATTCAGAATAGAAGGGGAGATAAAGAGCTTCCAGGACAAACAGAAACTGAAAGAATTTTAGTTCAGCCCTGCAAGAAATAATAAATTCTTTCACCAAAGAGCCCAAAAGTAACAAAGAGTAGAAAGGAATAGAGACAATATACAGAAACAATGACTTTACAGGTAATACAATGGCACTAAATTTGTATCTTTCAATAATTACTGTGAATGTACAGGGGCTAAATGCTCCAATCATAAGACACATGGCATCAGACTGAATAATAAAAAAAAAAAGACCAATTGATATGCTGTCTACAGGATAAAAAAAAATAAGACCAATTGATATGCTGTCTATAAGAGACTCATTTGAGATCCAAAATTACCTCCAGATTGAAAGTGACGGGGTGAAAAACCACTTATTGTGCTAACAGACATCAAAAGAAAGTTGGGGTAGTAATCCTTATATCAAACAAATTAGATTGGAAACCAAAGATTATAATAAGAGATGAAAAAGGACACTAAATAATAATAAAAATGGCTATCCAATAAGATCTAAAAATTGTAAATACATGGGCTCCTAACAGGGGAATAGACAATTACATAAACCAATTAATAACAAAATTTTAAAAACACACTGATAATAATTCAATAATAGCAGGGGACTTTAACACCTCACTCACTGCAATGCGCAGATCATCTAAGCTAAAGATCAGTAAGGAAATAAGGCCTCAGGGGTGCCTGGGTGGCTCAGTCAGTTGAGCGTCTGCCTTCAGCTCAGGTGATGATCCTGGGGTTCTGGGACTGAGCCCCACATTGGGCTCTCTGGTCAGTGGGGAGCCTGCTTCATCCTATCCCTCTGCCTGCTACTCCCCCTGCTTGTGTTCTCTCTATCAAATAAATAAAATGTTTTAAAAAAATAAAAAAGGAAACAAGGGCTTTGAATGATACTCTGGACCAGATGGATTTCACAGATATACTCAGAGTATTTCATGTTAAAGCAACAGAATACACATTCTTCTTGAGTGCACATGGCACATTCTCCAGAACAGATCACATATTGAGTCACAAATTGGTCTCAAATAGTACCAAAAATTGGGATTATTCCCTGTATATTCTCAGACCACAATGCTTTAAAACTTGAACTCAAACACAAGATAAAATGTGGAAGGAACACAAATACATGGAGGTTAAAGAATATCCTACTAAAGAATGAATGGTTCAACCAGGAAATCAAAGAAGAATTTTTAAAAATACATGGAAACAAATGAAAATGAAAACATAATGATTCAAAACCTTTGAGATGCAATAAAGGTGGTCCTAAAAAGGAAGTATGTAGCAATACAAGCCTCTCTCAAGAAAATTTCAAGAAAGGTTTCAAATACACAACCTAACCTTGTACTTAAAGGAGCTGGAAAAAGAACTGCAAATAAAGCCTAAACAAAGCAAAAGAGAAATAATAAAGATTAGATCAGAAAGCAATGAAATAGAAACCAAAAGAATAGTAGAACAAATCAACAAAACTAGGGGTTTATTCTTTGAAAGAATTAATAAGATTGATAAACCCCTGGCCAGATCTATCAAAAAGAGAAAGGACCCAAATAAATAAAATCATGAATGAAAGAGGAGAGATCATGACCAATACCAAAGATATACAATTACAAGAACATGTTATGAGCAACTATATGCCAACAAGTTAGGCAATCTGGAAGAAATGGATGCATTTCTAGAAGTATGTGAACTACCAAAACTGAAGTAGGAAGAAATGGAAAGCCTGAATAGATCCATAACCAGCAAGGAAATTGAAGCAGTCATCAAAAATCTCCCAACAAAGGAGAGTCCAGGGCAGATGGCTTCCCAGGGGAATTCTACCAAACACTTAAAGATGAATTAATACTGATTCTGCTGAAGCTGTTCCAAAAAATAGAAATGGAAGGAAAACTTCCAAACTCTTTCTATGAGGCCAGCATTACCTTGATCCCAGACCAGACAAAGACCCCACCAAAAAGGAGAATTACAGAGAAATATCCCTGATGAACATGGATGCCAGAATTCTCACCAAGATACTAGCCAATAGAGTCCAACAGTACATTAAAAGGATTACTCACCATGACCAAGTAGGATTTATTCCTGGGCTACAGGGGTGTTTCAGCATCCCCAAATCAATCAATATGATACATCACATTAATAAAGGAAAGAACAAGAATCATATGATCCTCTCAATTGATGCAGAAAAAGCATTTGACAAAGTACATCATCCTTTCTTGACTAAAACTCTTCACAGTGTAGGGACAGAGGGAACATACCAATATCATCAGAGCCATGTATGAAAAGCTTACGTGAATATCATTCTCAATGGGGAAAAACTGAGACCTTTTCCCCCTAAGACCAGAAATATGGCAGCAATGTCCATTATCACCACTGTTGTTCAACACAGTACTGTAAGTCCTAGCCTTAGGAATCAAACCACAAAAAGAAAAGGCACCTGAATTGGCAAAGAAGAAGTCAAATTCTGACTCTTTGCTGCTGACATGATACTCTATGTGGAAAATCCAAAAGACTCCACCCCAAAATTGCTAGAACTCATACAGGAATTCAGCAAAGTGGCAGGACAGAAAATCAATGCACAGAAGTCAGTTGTGTTTCTATACACCAACAATGAGAAGAAGGAGTATTTAAGGAGTCAGTCCCATTTACAATTGCACCAAAACCCATAAGATACCTGGGAATAAACCTAACCAAAGAGGCAAAGGATCTGTACTCAGAAAACAAACAAAAAAAAAAAAAACAACAAAAGAAAAAAACTAAAGAACTAAAAAAAACTAAAGAACCAAAGAGGCAAAGGATCTGTACTCAGAAAACTAAAGAACTAAAGAAAACTAAATTTCATAAATGAAATTGAGAAAGACACAAAGAAATGGAAAAATGTTCCATGCTCATGGATTGGAAGAATAAATATTGCTAAAAATGTCTACCAAGAAAAATCTACACATTCAGTGTAATCCCTATCAAAATACCATGAATTTTTTTCACACAGCTAGAACAAATAATCCTAAAATGTGTATGGGACCAGAGAAGACTCGAAATGGCCAAAGGAATGTTGAAAAAGAAAATCAAATCTAGTAGCATCACAATTCTGGACTTCAAGCTCTCTTACAACGTTGTAATCATCAAGACAGTATGGTGCTGGCACAAAAACAGACATGTAGACCAACAGAACAGAATAGAGAACACAGAAATACACCCTCAGCTCTGTTGTTGACTAATCTTTGACAAAGAAAGAAAGACTACCCAATAGAAAAAAGACAGTCCCTTCAACAAATGGTGTTGGGAAAATTGGACAGCCACATGCAGAATGAAACTGGACCACTTCCTTATACCACACACAAAAATAGGCTCAAACTGAATGAGAGACCTAAATGTAACACAGGAAGCTATCAAAATCCTAGAGGAGAATACAGGCAGCAACCTCTTTGACCTCAGCTGCAGCAACTTCTTGCTAAACATGTCTCCAAAGGCCAGGGAAACAAAAGCAAAAATGAACGCTTGGGACTCCATCAAGATAAAAATTTTTTGCACAACAAAGGAAACAGTTGAGAAAACCAAAAGACAATGTACAGAATGGAAAAACATATTTGCAAATGAGTTATCAGATAAAGGGCTAGTATCCAAGATCTATAAAGAACTTATCAAACTCAACACCAAAGAACAAATAATCCAAGCAAGATATGGGCAGAAGATATGAACAGACAATTCAGTGAAGAAGATAATCAAATAGCCAGCAGACACATGAAAAAATTCTCCACATCATTCAGCATCAGGAAAATACCGATCCAAAACCACAATGAGATACCACCTCATACTAGTCAGAGTGGGTTAAATTAACCACTCAGGAAATGACAAATGTTGGTGAGAATGCAGAGAAAGGAGGTCACTCTTACACTTCTGGTGGGGATGCAAGCTGGTACAGCCACTCTGGAAGTATAGAGGTTCCTCAAGAACTTGAACATAGAGCTACCCTAGGACTTAGCAGCAATTGCACTACTAGGTATTTACCCAAACAATACAAACCTAGTGATCCAAAGGGGTATCTGCACCCCAATGTTTATAGCTGCAATGTCCAAAATAGTCAAACTATGGAAAGAGCCCAGATGTCCACCAGGAGATTAAGGGATAAAGAAGATACCATTCTCTCTCTCTCTCTCTCTCTCTCTCTCTCTCTCACACACACACACACACACACACACACACACACACACACACTGGAATACTACTCAGCCATCAAAAAAATGAAATCTTACCAGTTGCAAAGATGTGGATGATAGTAAGTGAAATAAGTCAATCAAAGAAAGACAATTATCATATGATTTCACTCTTATGTGGAATTTAAGAAACAAAATAGAGTATTACAGGGGAAGGGAGGGAAAAATAAAATAAGATGAAATCAGAGAGGGAGACACACCATAAGAGACTCTTTTTTTTCTTTAAGTTTTTATTGAGCAGTTACTCTTTTTTTTTTTTTTTAAAGATTTTATTTATTTATTTGACAGAGAGAGACCGAAGTAGGCAGAGAGGTAGGCAGAGAGGCAGGCAGAGAGAGAGAGGGGGAAGCAGGCTCCCTGATGAGCAGGGAGCCCGACGTGGGGCTCAATCCCAGGACCCTGGGATCATGACCTGAGCCGAAAGCAGAGGCTTTAACCCACTGAGCCACCCAGGCACCTCGACCATAAGAGACTCTTAACCACAGGAAACAAACTGAGGATTGCTGGAGGGGAAAGGGTAGTGAGATGGGGTAACTGAGTGATGGACAGTAAGAAGGGCACATGATGTAATAAGCACTGGGTGTTATATAAGACTGAGGAATCATTTAATTCTACCTGTGAAACTAATAATACACTATATGTTAATTAACTGAATTTAAATAAAACTAAATTTTTAAAAACCCCTGTAATCATGATGATTTCTTCTACTCTGATTCAAGATACAGCATTTGATTAACTAAAATGTAGTTAAGACTTTTATACATCGTAAATACTAGTAAGTCTCTATTTCTATCTCCCAAGAAATAAATATTTTTGTTTTAGAAAATCCAATTATGTAGTCAAGATATACATAAAGCTGCTCAATGTTTTAGATAGGTAAACATGAAATGTTTAACCTTTCTGCTTAGGAAGAACTTGGGTATTTTAAATTTATTTCATTGATGAACTCTTTTTTTTTTTTTTTAAGATTTTATTTATTTATTTGACAGAGAGAGATCACAAGTAGGCAGAGGCAGTCAGAGAGAGAGAGAGGGAAGCAGGCTCTCCGCCGAGCAGAGAGCCCGATGTGGGACTCGATCCCAGGACCCTGAGATCATGACCTGAGCCGAAGGCAGCTGCTTAACCCACTGAGCCACCCAGGCGCTCCTCATTGATGAACTCTTAAAAGGAGTTTCTACTTTTCAACGTAAAAATAAAACAAAAGGAAGAAGGTAAAGATGAACCCAGATTTTTTTTATTTTAGAACTCTTTTGTTTTATTGTTTGGTTACTACTCTTTTTGACCACGTTAAGTCCTTTCTGGCTGGAAATTTTATTTTTATTTTTATTTATTTATTTTATTTTATTTTATTTTTTATTTTTTCTGGCTGGAAATTTTAAAAATAGTAAATAAGAAAGTAATAAGTAAATTAAAGAAGAAAAATAAGTAAGTTAGGATGATATCGCTAAAACCTGAGAGACTTAATCAGTTTGGCCAGACAAGGATTCATGAAAAAAAGCCACAGTGGTAAAGTTGATTTTGGAGGACTTAAAATTTGAATCTCCAACCCATAAAGGAAGGCCACTGAAACTGTGCGAGCACAGCAATAACTCTTAATAGTCTGGTCCAGAGTAAAGGCTACAGCAGTCAGGAGGACCTATGAATCAGAGGCCACTCGTAATGGTGGTCCATACAGCAAGAGGACACTAGGTTGGGATGAGCTAATACAACAGAGGAGGAGCAGAGCATTTGCCTAAGAATCAGGATAGCCAGTGCCAAGGAGGGCAAAGAGGGACTTTGGAAAAAGGTCCCAAGTGTAGAGTATGAACAAATAAGAAGTGGCAGAAGAAAAGTCACTGGATTATTGATTAAAGGGGCCAGTGGCAAGCTTGAGAAATTTTTTAAAGACTTTTGGGAAATGGAGTTAGAAAAGTGATACAACTTTAGATCATTGTCCAGGCACGTTGGTTCCCTAATGCTATTTTAATGAACCTAGCATTGATTCTATGTGTTCTAATCAGCAAGCATGGACTATTTACAAATAACAAGGTGATTCTTCATGGCCTCATCTTTTCCTTGTCCTAGATCCCAAGTACTACAGTTATTCTCAACTCTTTGGCTATTGGAAATCCATATCCTGTCCCTAATCACGAGACCTCTTATTTTTAAATGTGAGCCTATTGCTCGGCAGTATCCTTGCTGGGCTGTTACTGAATACTAATATTTCATTCTCTTTGAAGAAAAATAGTACACCGTAACCTTACAACTAATACAATAGCTTATAAAATTATGTTTAAAATACCGGTTACTTGCCTGGCTCTTGTTTTGAGAAAAAAATATTGAGGAACTTTAAGAGTTAAACTTAATACCTTTAAATCTTTAAAAAGAATGACAGCACTTTTCCTGGGGATATAGTAATAGGGGCAGAGTTCAGAGCTCTGAATCCCCCAATCATGTGAGAGTTTGTTTTTCACAGACCTCATGCCAGCTTTCTGGGCTGGCTAAACCCAGTACAGTGCTTGTCTAATAGGAATCCATTATGTCATCCTCAAAATACTAAACAATGGTCCAAAACAAAAAAATGAAAAAAAAAAAGTCTAAAGATAGACATGAACTTGTATTTCACTTGTTATCAACAGATATTCTCCAACTATATTTCATCCCATATATTTTTTAAAGCTCATTAATTATCATAACCCTTCCGGAAGAGAATCACATAAGGGAATAATTACTTCCAGGCTTGCTGTGTGAAGTTAGGGATCGCAGCCATGACCCCTCAATTAATACTCACTTGCAGTGGATAAATCCCAAATAGAAAACAGCGACTACTTTGGGTCACAATCAATTTCCTTTGTTGGATTAGATGGGAAGTGAGTGTTTTAATCTCTACAGACAGGCAATTACATATCCTAAAGAAGGCCTCATTAGGAGTTGTGTTTTCGGTTCCACTTAAATTGTCTAGATCTATAAAAGAAAAATTTATGAATACAAGGTGCTTGTTGGTGACGAAGTAAAATTCAAATTACTCCAAAAAAGGTAAAATTCAAGTTACCCTAACGTTTCTGGTTCATATGTATTTCTGCATTTTGAAAAAGAGGTGAATGGATAGCCAAGAAATGGAATGAAAATAAAATCGAGATGAATGTACAGGAGTCAACTTTTTAGGTGTTTCTAGTTTTTGTTTCATTTTGGGTGTTTTTTTGCTGAAACGTTAAAGATGGAACTACGACATGCTCGGAATAAGTAATATTCAGTATCTATGTTCCACACACATGCAGGATTATTGAAAGATTCTTCCTTGGCTGGGCAAAAGATTTTCAGAAAGATAGTAAATTATACATATGAATGCAAGCAGATAATTAGATAGTGTGAACAAAAGCCATTACTATGATATCATACTTTCAACATATAGAAGAACTTGTGGCACCATACAGCCCTAATTCATATTTACCTGCTTTCTCATACTACATTTATGAGACTGCATATAGCAGGATTGATTTCATATTTAAAGCATTATATCTGCTGGATGAGTATCCCATCTCAGCCTTAAATGTTTCTGCCAAATAAGTTTTCGCAACGGTGTCCCCTGACACCAGCGTTTAATACTCCTCCTCCCTGCCTTTCTCATATAGCAGGTTTAAAAAAAAAAAGAAAGAAAAAGTTGAGCCTTTTCTAATGTTGAACCTCACAGTATTTATTCCTTGCACAGTTTAAGGCTGTCACCCTAAGACCTATCCTTTTTGTTAATGAGAATAATTGATTTCTGTCCGAGTGTATATCTCATTATATATTTTAGATTATTCTCAGCTGTCCCTTAGGTTTTCTTCTTTTCCTTCAGACTGAACATACCTACTTAGGTTCACCTTTTCTGACAAACCTTGTTTTCTAAACATTTTATCACTTTGCTTCTCTGCATTCCCTTCAATTTGTCACTGTCCTTTTTCTTAACAGCCCCACATGAGTGAAATCCTCTAGAGGGCATTTTAGCAATAGCCAGAGAAGTACAAGAGCACCATTTTTTATTCATTCCCAGTTTTTCTGTTTAAACAACCAAATAGAAGTGCATGTTCCCTTTAATCGAAAGCCATGATACAAAGGGCTTAACACATGGCAGGTGCTCAACAAAGGCTTATTATTTTAATGTTTATTACTTTTATTTTTTAAAGATTTTATTATTATTATTATTACTATTTATTTATTTATTTATTTATTTATTTATTTATTATTAGTGAGAGAGAGTGCGCACAAGCAGGAGGGGTAGAGGGAGAAGGAGAGAAAATCTCAAGCAGACCCTGTGCTGAATATTGAGCCCAACTCAGGGATCAATTCCATGACCCCAAAATCACAATCTGACCCAAAACCAAGAGTTAGATGCTCAACCAACTGCACCAGCAGCTTCCCCCAAAGGTTTATTTTTTAATGATAGTGCTTTATCTCATAGTTGAGCAGAAGACAGAGAAGGGGATACCTAAAGGCAGCAGGAAGAGAGCAAAACTGGTGGAAAGGTTCTGTGGGCAAGCATGTCAAGGTGATTTTCCCTCTTCTGCCTCGTCTGGCTATTATGAGTGCTGATAAGCTGCCACCAAAGGATTAGTACATACATTCAAAATTCCTCAAGGACAGGATGCCTGGGTAGCTCAGTTGGTTAAGTGGCTGCCTATAGCTCAAGTCATGATCCCAGACTCCTGGGATCGAGTCCCACATCAGGCTCCTTGCTCAGCAGGGAGCCTGCTTCTCCCTCTGCCTCTGTCTGCCTGTGCTCACTCGTCGCTCTCCCTCTCTCTCTCTGACAAATAAATAAAATCTTAAAAAAAAAATTCCTCAAGGAAAAGGAAGTTGATACACTTCTGCTTTTTTTGGCCAACAACATACTTTTGCCCAGCATGCCATTCCCTGATTCTTCTTCCTATTCATACTGGAAGGCATGCTTTTGCTTATTTTCTTTAGAATCCATTCTAAGTATGTCATGATACACTGAAGATGAAATGTGATTTTCAGATGAACATTAACCTGTGGAATGAAGTAATCAGGATGAAGTTAGATTCCTCTCCCATTGCCTCCCCCTCTCTTCATCCTATCTCTTTTTGAGATTTAAGTGGACACCTTTGCAAATCAGTATTCTTGCTTTGGTTGGTGGCTGACTGAAATGTATCCACTCCAGCGACCTATCTAAGATCTCCACATGGCTTCTGATGCACTCTCATCCATGTAAGTGCGAAGTTTTCCCTTTCTTACACATGTATCCCCATGGCCACCTTCCACTCAGTACTTCATTATTATTAGCAGAGGAAGCCACCTGTGTAGTATGTGTCTCCATATCAGTGAGATAGAGATAAATTGTATATTTACATGTTTCTTCATCACAGGCTTCTCTCCATCCCAAGTTATAGCCGTTAGACTCCCAAAAGAGAAGAAGGAAGAATGAGAGGAATAAAAGAAGAACCATACAAATGGAATTATGGCTGAAGGCCAGCTGTATTTATCTCTCTTTATCCATCATGAAGTGACCTGAGGCTACTGAATTTTCAAAATATTGAACTGAGAGTATATTTCAGAGGAAGAGAAGATTTAACTCTTTAAAAATTATAGCTTGTGGAGGGCTATAATAAAAGAGATAAATCAGTTTTATTCTGGTAACTCCAGAAGGCAGAAGATGCAAGGCAACAAACACATACTAGCTCAGTAAAAAGAAGCCTGTTCTAATCATTTAGAAGTGGTTAAAAGTGAAATGTTGGAACACCTGGTAGGCTCAGGTAGTTATGTGTCCACCTTTGGCTCAGGTCATGATCCCAGAGTCCTGGGATCGAGTCCCATATAGGGCTCCCTGCTTGGCAGGGAGCCTGCTTCTCCCTGTGCTTGCTGTTCGCCCTGCCTGTGCACTCACTCACTCTCTCTCTGACAAATAAATAAAAATCTTTTAAAAAATAATACACATGAAATGTTTTCCCTTTCAGAGATATTAAGTTCTCCATCACTAGCAGTATTCAAGCAGGGAGTGGATGAGATTTGTTATTGTGAGGGGCAGATGGAATTTATATATTATATTGGAGAAAGGGCTAAATTGAAGATTTCTAAATGTTGGTACTGAGTCCAGTTTATCACCCAGGTGCTTAGTTAAGAAATAAATACTGGGGGTGCCTGGGTGGCTCAGTCAGTTTAAGTGTCTGCCTTCGGCTCAGGTTATGATCTCAGGGTTCTGGGGTAGAGCCCCATGTCAGGCTCTCTGCTCAGCAGGGAGTCTGTGTCTTCCTCTGCCCCTCTCTCCCTCCCACTCATTCTCTCTGTCAAATAAATAAAATATTTTAAAAAGATAAATATTGAATCCTCACTCCCCGCCCCAACTACTTCAGAATCCTTGTGAGTGAGACTGGGGAAATTAGTATTTAAATGTGCCCCTCGTGAATCCCCGAACACAGGCAGGTTTGCTCCTTACTCCTAAATAGAGGTGATTGCTAAGGCCCCATCTCAGCTAGAGCTTCTACTGTTCTCCCAATGATACTATTAAGAATCAAATGCATCATGTGACTCATCCTCCTTTGATTCTTGTTACGCCAGGTATTTGGTTCCCAAAGTCTTCTTGTTAAGGAGCTAAATATAGCTAAATATAATTTAAAAATACAGGTGTGAAATAGGGTTAGAAGATTTGTAACTTCCTAATGAAAATGTTAATTCCTGAAAATTAGGAATGCTAGGCATATTTTTTAAACGTGGAAAATGGAACCCACAGGAGAAACAGACTCTCAGCTCAGCAAGAATTGGGCCTCTACCCATATCATTTGCCAGCACCTTGTCCAACGCGTGGCACGGAAAGGCCCAATAAATATATGTTGAACACATTAATAAGCTATTTAATTTAAAAGGATACCATTACATGCAGGTGCTCTGGATGACAGCTGAAGGGAAAACTGTGAATACTTGAAGTACAAAATGGACTTATATTTATGTACTAAAAAAGTCTGGAACTTGTGAATAAAAACAATGGTGTTTTTTTTTAAAATTTTATTTATTTACTTGACAGAGAGAGAGAGAGAGATCACAAGTAGGAAGAGAGCCAAGCAGAGAGAGAGAGAGGGGAAAGCAGGCTCCCTGCTGAGCAGAGAACCCCCCCCCCCCGCCATATGGGGCTCAATCCCAGGACCCTGAGATCATGACCTGAGCAGAAGGCAGAGGCTTAACCCACTGAGCCACCCAGGTACCCCCAAAACATTTATCATATGTAGCACAGCAAAGAGCACGTAGCTTTGCAAAACCTCATATTTACTCAGCCTCCTGAGATGGATTCGTATCCAGCCTCATTTTACAAAGTTTTTGAGGCAGCTATAAAAATTATCCAATGGAATGATATAATGAGATATCACCTACTTTTCAGCTTTTGGCCAGAAGGCCAAGGTGTCATTTAAATGTACATTACCAGGGGCACCTGGGTGGCTCAGTGTGGGTTAAAGTCTCTGCCTTCAGCTCGGGTCATGATCCCTGGGTCCTGGGATTGAGCCCTGCATTGGACTCTCTACTTGGTGGGGAGACTGCTTCCTCCTCTCTCTCTGCCTGCCTCTCTGCCTACTTGTGATCTTTGTCTGTCAAATAAATAAATAAATAAAATCTTAAAAAAAAAAAAAAAAAGTACATTACCAGTCTCACTTAGCCTTTGTCTGAAGGTATCCGTCTGGTTTCATCATGAAAAAGACTAACAGAAACTTTTCTGTCTACCAAAAATGGACTCGATTTCTTATTAAATATTATATTTCAGTTTGTTTAGCTAGGATGGATTTAACAATTTGTTTCCTTTTTATAGGGGCAAAAGAAAAAGGTCCAAGATAATATTTCTGAAATACACTGCAAGACTTTTAAAAGAAAAAAGAAATACGTGTTAGAAGAAAAGCCTATAAATTTTTGACCTTTTATCTCTACTGAAAGGATCATTTAAATTCACTTAATCCTTGAGGTTCACAGACGTGTAAGAATGTACAACGAAAAGCGTGAGTACTTTTATCAGTGAGAAGTGGGAAAGAGCATGAAGAGTAAGTACAGGCTCCTTTGAAGTAAGAGGTGAAGCAACATTTCATATCCTCAACACGTCTGTTTCCAAGAAAAAGGGTGAATAGAAATAAATGTTAGTACAAGATTTACAAGATCTGCTTCACCATTTTTAGAACCGTAAAGTACAACTGACAAATATATCTCAATGACAGATAAAATACAAAGGAAGAAGTAATGATGTCAATAGTCCATTTTGATGCTAAGGGTTTAGAAGCTTATGAAAATTGGGTAGGAAAGAACTGTTTTTTCAGAATTCTCTTTAAAAAGAAGTGAAGAGATCAAAATTGCTTTGACGCTATCAGTCAGTTTTCGATCTAGAAATGTTTTTGAAATTAAGGCAGTGTTCTTCTTCTTTTTTTTTTATTAAATGAATGCCAGTTTTTCTTGTGGAATATTTAAAAAAAAACACAAAAGGAGAGAGGATAGTATACGAAGCATATTATTAGTTTGAAACAAATCCTGTACTTTATACCAAACTTAACATATTGATACAGGTTACTTTGGAATTAGAGAGGAGTCACAAACTCAAGGTCTAACTTGGCAGACACTGAAAAATTTATCCTGCAGTGAAATTTAAGCCAGTTTTCTTGACTTTTTTTCTTTCAAGACTAGAACAATGACAACCACTCTTCATGAAATTAGGGATCAAAGTTAAAATACAGTGTTAAACTGTAAGAAATTTTGAAGTCTACCAATTAAAATTTTTTGGACGCCTGGGTGGTTCAGCCTTTGGCTCAGGTCATGATCCTGGAGTTCCAGGACTGAGTTTTGCATCAGAGTCCCTGTTCAGCAGGGAGTCTAATTCTCCCTTTGCCCCTCCTCCCTTCTCATGCCCGTTCTCTCTCATTCTCTCTCTTTCAAATAAATAAATAAAATCTTTATATATAAATAAACAAATTTATTTATTTTATTAAATCTTTTAAATCTTATAGCAGACTCTGACCACTCTAGTTAGCAGACTA
>ML104056.1:0-91480 GCA_003697995.1 Taxidea taxus jeffersonii | reverse complement strand
AGCAGCCAGGGTATAATCTAATAATTTTAGAATCGTACAATATTATAAAAATTGAATGTTATTTCTAAGAAAAAAAAATGTTTTTTCTAAAAGGCTATATTCATGGGGGCACCTAGGTGGCTCAGTTGTTAAGTGTCTGACTTCGGTTCAGGTCATGATCCCAGGGTCCTGGGATGGAGCCCTGCATCGGGCTCCCTGCTCAGCAGGAAGCCTGCTTCTCTCTCTCCCACTCCCTCTGCTTCTGTGTCCTCTTTCACTGTGGCTTTAAACCACTGAGCCACCCAGGCGCCCCTGTAACTACCATTCTAATCAAGATTTAGAACACTTCCATCACCCCAAACATTCCATGTTCCTTTGTTCACAAATCTCCCCATTTCCCCCATCTCCTATACACAATTTTCAAGCAACTACTAATTCAAGCAAACTATTAATCTGCTTTTTGTCACTGTAGATTCATTTTGTCTGTTCTCTAAGATCTCATATAAATGGAGTTATTACAATGTGTATCGTTTTGAATCTGCCTTTTTTTGCAGAGCATAATGTTTAAAAAAATTTATTTACCTGTTAACGTGTATCACTAATTCATTCCTTTTTATTGCTATTTATTGCTAAATAGCATTTCATTAAAATAAGACCCTATAATTTAAGTGTTCATTTCCTGTTGAATTTGGTTTGTTTCCAGGGTTTGGCTCTTCTGATTATACCTGTTATAAACCAGTTATACAATCCTAACTAATGTTTTTCTTTCTTATAATTTAAAAAACACACAGGCAGGATGGGTGAAATAGGTGAAGGGGATTAAGAGTACACTTATCATGATGAACACTGAGTAATGTATAGAATTGTTGAATCATTACAATGTACATCTGAAACTAATATCACACTGTATGTTAATTATACTGGCCCTTAAAAACAAATAAATATTTAAAATATAGTGAGAATATTAATTAGTTAATTAATTTAAAAGACATGTAGCATATGGATTCCATGCAAGTAACACAGTAGGATATGAGATAACTTTTTACAAGAGTTATTAAATAGAACTCTTCCTCTTACAGGACCTTTATTTTGATTTTAGATTTTTAAAACTTTCTTCAGAAAAAATCCGAAGTACTTAAGAACTTGAATGTACTGCATCTTTAATTTTTATTTTTTATCTTTTCATTGTTGACAATTTTCTGTATTATTATAATGTATATTAAAACATACCATTTATTCCTAGTCACATTCAGTAAATATGCTAACCACACAGTTCATAATTTGGTGAACTTGAGGAAGTCATGATGTTTACTTATGTATCTGTACATATGAGTTTTCCATAAAATCAAGAACATTTTATAACAGGAAAGGCTGACATTTTTAGCAAATTCCCATTCTTTTCTGACCACTGCCCCTGCAACTCCCACTATAGCAAACGATGCAAGAATATTTATATAGCTGGAGAACAGGAGACCCTAGCTTGAGAATGTGCTGCTAACCACCAGGTATATTTTTGTCTTTCTTTAAACAGTTCTAATATATGTCTTAGATACAGAGAATCCTTCTATTACCTTGTTGGGTCAACTATATTTGTTTATTTTGGTGTAGAGACAGAACACATAAAAGAAACCGAATTTAGGAATTACTCATATTTTGTTTCTCATTGGTGCCTTGGGTTTGAAGTCTGTATTATGAAAGTCCCATTATTTCATTGATTGCAAAAAATATTCCTACTGGCCACTTAGGAAAGTGAAGGGGAGGATAAAAACTTTAATGATTGGTTAAATGCAGGTCAGTCAGAAATATTTCCTGAGTAATCAGTTTAAATGGATTAGTTACCATTTAAGCAATTAAAATAGAGTAGAACATGGCCTCTGAATTCCTCCTGGGTCTTAAATTCTGTGGATTCACATAACTATAAAAAATAATGCATACAAAGGTGCCTTAAACATGTACAAATTAATAGAACATAATACTTCACCACAGTTTGCAAATCGCTTTATGGTGGTCCTCACTTTCCTTTATCATATCCTTTATATTCACCAATTTATATTCTGCCTTCCAGTCATTTAAATGATTCTTAAATCTTTACCTCTGTGACTTTGCATATGCTGTACCCACTGCCTAGAACTCATTTCCACCTGGCTAACATTTATTTCTTCCTTAGGACTTTATATAGACTCCATTTCATCCAAGAAGGCTTATCTCAAGTCCTAAGCCTGGGTTAGGTACCATTCTTATATGCTTTCATATGCTCTCTCTAGCTGTTGTTTATTTTACTTTATTATTGTCTCTTGACTTCTTAATGTTCCCCATTAGTTGAAAACTCTGTGACTGTAAGAACCATACATATATCAATCTGTGTTGTATTTCTAGGGTTTATTAAAGGGTTTGGCACATAGGAGACACCTCATAAATATTTGTGAGAGAATGAATGAATGAATAAATGAATGGATGACCTTGAATACAAACATTACAGAAGAAATGGAAAATAACAGAGCGATTGCTTAGCTAAGATGAATTAGGACAGTCTTCCTGAAGTAGGTGAGCCTTGATTTAGATTTTGAAAAGGATGGAATCTAGTAACTGGCAGAGAAGAAACTGGTGTACTAGGTTATATAAAAAGGAGTGTACAAAAGTCATATCCTAGGAATTGAAAAAAGATTAGCTTGACCAAAAAAGTAAACTGTAAGTAGAAAACTAATGAGAAACAGAGATTGAAAACAATGAGTAGTACCTGGTAAAGAATTTTAAGAGTCACAAGCCGAAGATTTACATTAAAAATAATCAGTAAGTGCATCCTTAAATAGGTGGAGATTATGGTGAAAATGATCTCTGAAGAGAAAATACTGCTATTTAATACTTTTTGTAAATAAAAATGTTAGTGTTAAATAAATGGGTGTGCACCTGTAAACTGCAGGTTATAAAAGAAAGAATGAAAGAAGAAAAGAGAAAAAGAAAAGAGAAAGAGAAAAGGAAAAGAGAAAGAGAGAGAAGGAAGGAAGAGAAATAGAAAGAAAGAAAAGAAAGGCAGGGAGGAAAAAAGGGAGGGAGGGTGGAAAGAAGGAAAAAGAGGGTGAATGACATTTACACTGCAAAAGAAAGAAAATTTTCAGACCTGTTCACAGTTAACGTCTAGCTGGAGGTATATGAAAACTTGGGGACTATCCCCAGGAAGCCACTGAGATACTTCATAGCAACACAGTGTCAATTAAAATGGACACGGGTAAAGCATGGGCTAGTGGGCTGGAAAGAAACATTCTGTTCATTCAATAAACCTGCTCTCATCTCATTTTCTTAAGGCTTTAGGATTCGATTAAGTGTTAAAAGCTGCACAGGGAGAAATGTGGGTTCTGATTAGACAATAACCAGGTCATTAATTTTTTCATATTTACATATAATGTTTCTTATATTACCAAACTAGGTTTCAAAAGCTCTGAAAAGCATAATATATTCAAGTATCATATTGTGGCTCTGACTTATCCTTTCTGATCAAATAATCCGGAAGAAAGAAATGCATGTCTTGATCAGTGAATTAAATAGCACATGTATGAAATACATGGCTGTGTTGTCTAAATAATTAACGACTACTCAATGATTATGCTAACTAGGGCACACTGAAGTAGGTAAGATTAATGAAGACTTTGCCTACAATTTAGCTTCTTCTGTACCAACAGTTTCTATTGTTGAATTTAAAAAAAAAGAATCTTTGCAATTTTTACATTAATAGTCTCAACTCGGAAACATCTGGATCCTCTCCAAGACTGATGTTCATGGGTTTATAAAAGATCAGTATCTGGTGAGGATACTGTACAATGAATATTTGACCATGAAAAACCAAGCACACCGGGGAGGCAGCATACTACGGTCGAAAAGTGGCTCCTATGGAATCTGAGAAGGCTATGTGTTTATCTCACTTTTGTCACTTGCTGGCTATGAAATTTGGGCAAGTTTTTAAATTTTTGTGCATCTCGATTTTCTCATCTAAGAAGGATAGAGAATAACACCTATCTCAAAACGCTTTGTGTAAAGTATATAATACAATGCTGGGGGCAAAGTAGGTGTTCAATTAATATATAGTATTAGTGGCAGTTAAATCATTATTCAATGTATTTTTTCACTAGTTCCTTTGAGCAAAAATATACCTTGGAACTTAGATAATGCTTGCATAAAGTATCTCTAGGACACATCATGCAATCTATTACCATGTCTCTGAATCGTGAGTCACTCAGAATCAAAAAGTTCCAGAGTTGGAGGAAAGTAACTAGAACCTACATTTTTCTCTATTGGCATCAGAAAGGAGTTTATCTCCCATTCTAGAAACATTTCCAAATCCCTACTACTTGCTCTTCCCCAAATACAACCTTTCAGAGAGAGGCTTGCAACGTATTATTGCAATAAATTACTCCCCTTTTGGTAGATTAGATCTCCCTACCGTTGGGTTGTTTTCTAAAATAATCAGTTGGTCAGAAGGCAATTGCTGAATGAGCTGACTCCACTCATCCCTGAAGTGATTCTTCAGTTTATAGTCCAAAATAATTCTACTCATTACTGCATATCCATCCATTTTTTAAGAGAGTTGGGCAGCACCCCATCTACTGCTCACTCCATGGTGAAATTGGCTGCTTGGTCCCTCCTTCCACCTTGTGTATCCTTAGAAAAATGTGCTGCTGCCATGATTCTATTGGCTAGGACCAAAACTGTCATAATTCCAAGGATAAATGCATACTGAAAGTAAAGGATTAGGCCCTGTAGAAACATCTTCAGATCCAGATAGATTGAAGGTCAGATTCTTATTCTACAACAAACTGGCTGTGTGACCATTGATGGCACCCTAGAGTCTGTTTCCTATGCTCTGGTGTAACTATTTCACAGCACTGTCATGAAGGATAGCTACAGATCATGAACCCAAAGTATTTAGAGTAAGACTGTTTTCTCCCTTTCTCACACGTCCAATTTCCCTCACAAATCATTGTTTGTTTTTGTTAGCAATTTATGAAGTTTCCTTAACCCAAATTACACACATGCACACATACATTCAATTGGGAAAAGGTAAACCATCTTAATATTTTAAGCTTTTTATACCAAACCTGATAGAATCCTTCAGTAGACACTCTCTTGAGTCCTTCTCTCTCTCTCATTGAAAAGAGAATTAAGGATTCCTTTTCACCCTAATCAGGAATACAGTTTGAAACCTTTCTCAAATGATGGATCAGAGAAACTGAGTCAGCAGTACACACAGACACAATCATATATACACAGGATGTGAGTTCTTCCAGTCCTTGAGCTTAGCTGGGAATGCCTACAGTTTACTTCAAAGGCTTTCATGTCTAAAGTGCACATTTTTCTTTTAAAGATTTTATTTTTTTTAATTTATTTGAGAGACAGAGATCACAAGTAGGCAGGGAGGCAGGCAGAGAGGGGGAAGCAGGCTCCCCGCCAAGCAGAGAACCCGATGTTGGGCTTGATCCCAGGACCCTGAGACCATGACCCGAGCCGAAGGCAGAGGCCTTAACCCACTGAGCTGCCCAGGTGCCCCTAAAGTACACATTTTTAATGAAGAAATCCTTCCCTAAAAATGGAAGCAACAGGGTATAGTAAAAATGAGTCACACACACCTGAATTTCAATTCCAGATTTGCCATTTACTAACTGAGTGACTCTAAGGTACAGCTGGTAAATGCCAAAACCACTTTATATGTCAAAAGGAGGTAATATCTACCTGCTGCTAAAATTAAACTACATCTTTATAAATCATCTCAAACAGTGCCTGGAACATAGTAGGTGCTCAATACATGATAAGTATTTATTTATTCTTTGTAATTATCACTAGGAAGCCTACTTCCCTTAAATAGTCTCCTACATTATTCAGAAAAACATATACAGAGCATATGCAAATCATCTCATCCTGCCTTTACCTAGTGATGATCGGGCACAAATAGTCACAAACAGTGCTTCCAGGACACAATGCTTTAAATTGAAATCTTCCTCCTTGTTCTGTCTCTCAAGTCCAACAGAGCAAGTTTATTCCCTTTTTCACAGGGAAGCATTTAAACATCCAGAGGCAGCCTCCATGTACCCCATATGTTTCTGTTCTTTTTTTTTTTTTTTTTGTAATTTTATTTTAGTTTTTTCAGTGTTCCAAGATTCAAACAGTCTCTCATGGTTTGTCTCCCCACTCCGATTTCCCCCAACTAACTTCTTCTCTCCCATCTCCCCATGTCCTCCATGTCATTCCTTATGCTCCACAGTGAGTGAGTATGTTTCTTTCCTCAGGCTAAATACTTACAGTTCCTTTAATGTTACTCATATTTCATATTTCTAGACATTTCACTACTGGTTGCCCCTGTGTGGAGGAGTTACTGGATCTAGGTAGGGCTTAATTTCTAAATACTGTGATACTAACTTGGGACAGCCCCCCAAAAAAAATCATCTAGGAAGAAGAGAATGGAAGGAGAGAAAAATCTCCCCATGATGCTGATAATACACTGTCTTTTATTACAGAATGGTTTTGGCAAACAATTTTGAAAACTAAGTGGGAACACTTAAAGCCCTGTTGGCTTCTGCCTGCTGTTCTCCTGCTGCCCCATCAGGATGCTGCCAGGAGCAAGATTCCCAGCATCCTCCTGTCCTAGTTTTTCAAAGACTTCTCGGTCTTTTCAGTGGGTGCTGCAAGGTATTTCTTTTCTTTGTGGTGACACATAATCACTCATTATTTTGCCAGTTAATTTTCTAAGCAAGATGACTTCTTAAAAGCAAATTTAAGCTCTACAGAATTAATGTTGCTCATCTTACCTACTCTGGAAATGATTAAATGTAGCCTAACCCTCCTACTGTGGCAAAATTTAATATCCTTGGCTGCACTATAAATAAGAAGTACATTAATCCTCAGTTACTATTGCTTTATATACATAGAGTTATATATTTGGGTTAATCAGTAAGTATGTGCCACAACTTTTTTTCTACATCCTCAGGCAAAGGGCAAATACATTAGTTTGCATAGGTTAAATGATACGGACCTTGCATTCCATTTCCCAATACTCTATCATTACCAGACACATTTCAGCCAAAAAGTAAAAGGTTTCTTTTGTTTCAAACACTTCTTGTTACTAGACACACTGGTAACAAACAAACAAATTTTCAGTTTTTTGGATAGACTGATCAATAGGATTTTTTTTAAGAGTTTTCATATTCTTCAGGTTCTCTTTAAACGCCAATCAGCCTTCTGCTCATGATGTGTTGCATGAGCTGATATTCCCACGAGTCTGTTCTCCTTTTAGATTGGCTTTCATGTCATTGAGGTAGTGACTACACCAAACAGATCTGCATTAGATGTTATGCGCAGGAGAGTAAGCCAGTTCTAGAGACACCCACCCACAACCAGCCTTGATCCTACAGCCCTGCAACCAGCCAAGCCCTTACTTCGCTTCCATCACTGGATGCTTTTCAGTTTGCACAACTACAATATGTACCATGTGGATCATATATATATGTGTATATATATATGTATATACATATACGTATATACAGATATATATATGATTTATTTTTTATGTATTTTTCATATATTTTTTAAAGATTTTATTCAGTTATGTGACAGAGAGAGAGCACAAGCAGGGGAAGAGGCAGGCAGAGTGAGATGCAGGGTTCCACTGAGCAGGAAGCCCAATGTGGGACTCTATCCCCGGACCCTGAGATCATGACTGGAGCCGAAGGCAGGCCTTTAACCAACTGAGCCACCTAGGGCCCAAGATTAAACTTTCATTTGTCAACTAAAACTTCACTCTCTTTCTTTCATTTCTATATTCTCCCTCATCATTTTGATTTCATGTTTATAATCTCTTTTAACATTTTCTTTTCTGGGGGAACCCGGGTGGCTGGCTTTGTTAGTTAAGTGTTCAACTCTTGGTTTCAGCTCAGGTTATGATATTGTGGTTGTAAGATCGAGTCCTGCAGTGGGCTCCACACTCAGTGCCTATTCTGCTTGGGATTTTCTCTCCCTCTGCCCCTCTCGCTTATTCTCTCGCTCTTGCTCCTTTCAAAATAAATAATAATTCTTAAACAAAACAAAACAAACAAAAAGCATTTTCCTTTCTTTTCACTCAAGGACATATTGGATGTCTGTTCTCTACCTTCCTGAATTGACAAATCTGTCCTTTATTTTATCCATGGAAATATAAACCCGCTATGAATTTGTTGGAGTTTGTGCTCATAAAGGCTTAATCAATTTTTTTTTCTTTTAATATTTTATTCATTCATTTGACACAGAGAGATTGAAAGTAGGCAGAGAGGCAGGCAGAGAGAGAGGGGGAAGCAGGCTCCCCGCTGAGCAGAGAGCCCTATGTGGGGCTCGATCCCAGGACCCTGGGACCATGACCTGAGCCGAAGGCAGAGGCCTTAACCCACTGAGCCACCCAGGCGCCCCAAGGCTTAATCAATTTTCACTTGAGTTTGCCCCTCAGTCTGTTCTCTTATTTTGATAGAAAGCAGTATAAAATAGGTTTCAGGTGTTTTAGAGATTTGGGACTGTCAGAATTTCAATTCCAGCTATGTATTTATAGTTTTTTTCCTTTTAGCCAATTTATTAAATTTTGAAAGCCTCATTTTTTTTATCTTTAAAATGGGGACACTACTACCATTTATCCAAAGCTTATTATAAAAAATTAAATGCCATTCTGTATCTATTATACTTAGCACAAAATCCAGCACATAAGAGTAATACCAGAAAAAAACCTGCCATGAATATACGTAAGTTCCCATCCTCCTCTCATAGAGGAGATGTCTGTTTTAACTTTGCTGTAAAAATAAAATGGACATTTTCTAAACATTTTGCCATTTCCTAGAATGAATAATTTTGTGAGCTTTGCTATTTTTTTTCCAGGTCTTTAAGGTACTACATTTTTCTTCATTTTGTCTACATTGCCCTTCTCCTGTCCTCTCATACTTAAAAGATGGATGAACTTTTTGAGACAATGGGATATACTATAATTATTTTTCTCCAACTTTAGAAATAACCATACCTGTTCATTTCTCCTCACAGGACTGTTACAAAATTTCACCTCGTTTAGGTGTACAAGTTCATTCTTTAGGAAATTAGGAGAGAAAGTAGGAAGAATTCACTATTAGCTTGGCTTAATTGGTTTAATCCAGAAATGTTTTCCATGATTATCAAGTGCCTATAAGTTTCTCTTCAGGGAATGTTGCTTTTTGTATATATATGTATATATATATATGATATATAAATGTATAATATTTATATTGTATATATATGAAATCCTTTCGATTACAATGAAATCATGGGAAATTATTTTCATGTTTTTAATAAGCTACATCAGTGAAAGCAAATAAGTTTGTCAAAACTTTGTTGACATAAAACAATCTTCCTTTGATATTATACATTGAATTCACCCTTGTATTTGGGGTCTTATGGTGCATTTTGCTACTTTATTCAGCCAATGTGTATCAAGGTTACTCACAGAACATGAAGTCAGTATCTTGTATTATTTTTATAAAAATATGTAACACTTGTGCATCCATTTGTTAAATTTCTTATCTTTTATCTGGATGTCAAAAATCTATAAGGAGGCCATAAAAAGATTAGAGTCCCAAGAAATTTATAAAACTTATGAAAATATCCACATAAATGTTCTACCAAAATAATTAAAGTTCAGGAAATTAGGTTACATTGAAAAAGAATTCAAGCCACTGTGCTTGAGAACAGAACCTATGAAAAAAAATTATTAATTTCTCTATAAACAAGAAGTTCCTTTTAGTTAAATAGAAATTATGAAGCAAAACACTCGGACCTAAAATTATTTTATTTATGTATTGTGCAGTAAATTGTCTTCTCTTCTTGAGAATAAAAGTCAGGCAACAAAGAATATGCATGAGTCAGTGAGCTAAGCAAAGAACCTATTAGTTTAGCTATCTAAGGAGGCTGACAGAACAGTTGCAAGTCAGATTACATTTGACTGTGCTCTGTTTCTATCACATTTCTATACATCCACCACTTAATTTTAAGAGATAAGGATTCTCCTGTTGATTAATTATTTTCCTCGGAGTCTGTTTGCCCAGATGAATTATCATGAAACATGTGGCAAGTCATGAAACATGGTCAGTGTAGCAGATAGTTCACAAAGTACCCTTATTACTAATCAATTCAGATACAAGTTAAATTAAAATGAATTTAGAGGCTCCTTGTTTAGATATTCTTCCTGCCCAGAACTCGGCTTTTTATTTTCCAACTCTTCGAAAATCTTAAGAGAGTCATTGGTGTTTGAGAGTCAATCTGCAAACTCTCTTTTATCTTTTATTAGAATTTTTGTGAAAGTCTATTTCTTAATCTAAACCATCATTCATAAAACTTTGTTTCTTCTAGTCAGCTCTGTTCTACTAATGTGAACAAATTAGTGCACCTACTAATAACATATATTGTCCATTTTCTGTTTGATCAAGTGATCAAAAATATTTAATCATTAAGATATATATGTGTAAGATGGAATAAACTACAAAATAGAAAACTACAAAATAGAAAATGATTATGAATGCTGTTGAATTTGCCCTAAAGTCATGTCATTGATTGAAGTTTCCATTTCTTATTCTGAGACCTTTCTGTATATTCCCATGACACCTTTGTATAGACTTCATTTTCTCTCAGATCCACGGTGCCTGTCATATGGTATGAGTTTTGACCTAAACAAATGGGGGAAAAATTTTAAAGCTTCAAAAATAATCCTTTGTAAAGCAGATGTTTTGTTTCTATAACACTGAAATATAAAATGATAAAAATCTAAATGTTTGGGGCACCTGGGTGGCTCAGTGGGTTAATGTCTCTGCCTTCAGCTTGGGTCATGATCTCAGGGTCCTGGGATCGAGCCCCACGTCGGGCTGTCTGCTTGGTGGGAACCTGCTTCCTCCTCTCTCTCTACCTGCCTCTCTGCCTACTTGTGATCTCTGTCTGTCAAATAAATAAATAAAATCTTTTAAAAAAAATCTAAATGTTTTCATTTCTTCAGTTTTCCCCTTATAAAGAGTTTATGGTGAGAAAGACTAAACATTAACTATAAATTAGAGGATAGAACTAGAGGCTGAGAACTTTTTTCATTAAATGGTATCTGTTTCTGAGGCATCAATTTGTATGCTTGATATAGAACATCTGGCTGGTTTGATCAGTACTCCGCCATTTTGATTGAAAACAAGACTTCAGTAGGTGAATTATTTCATTGGGTACATTTGGTGTCCTCTTTGGGAAAAATCAGTGGGATTTTGAAAATAATATTATTCTGTTCAAAATATGGAATGGAAATGTGGTTATATTTGTAATAAAAAGGTAAATTTGCTTTTAAGATCACAGGTCTTCACGATTTTGATGATGATTCTCTTTCATTTGCTCTTTGGAAGCCAAGGGATGTTTAATTCTTGTTTTCAGTCTTAAATAGGATGTGGGCACATTGTCTGAGGTCAGAGATATAAATGATACTCATGCCTAGAATTTTCTTAAATTCAGTTAATGAAGATCAAAATGGGTTCTCCTTTCTTGCTTTCCTTCACGCCCTCCTTCTTCCTTCATAAACTTTATGTTTTATGAATTAGTCTAGGCTTCACATAGATTAAGAAAATGTCAATTTAAAAATACCTGTACTTTCTTTATTCCTCCAAATATCTCCAATTAAAAGGATTTCTCATAATCACGTATTAGCTTTTCCTTAAACTGTGTTAAATTTGTCATTTATAATCCCCAATAAGGCACTAGCTTTTTAGAATTTCCCTAAAGTTCGCATGAGCAACAATTGCCATCAAAGGAACATGATGCATCATATCTATTTTAAACTTCCCAGGGCTCTCCTGTTGATGAATGTTAATAATTCCAGGCAAAGTTAAGGGAAGGAGGGAATTCCCCTTGAGAAGAGAATAAATGTCGGAGAGTGATCTGAACACAAATGGTATGGTATTTCTGTGCAATTAAGTCTGGAGTACTCTGCTGGATATCAGAGCTACATCTGTCATTTGGTATTCCAAAAACACTGACAGTATCCATGGTTGTTCTAAGGGGAAATAAATTATTCATCTGCCAAAGTTTGATTACCACTTGATATAATATTCTAAAAATCACCTATGTGTATTGAAGGAAAAAGCAAGCAAGAGAATAAGGCAAAAATGCAAAATTAATTTTCCTTTCAAAATAATTTATGTTGTTTCCTTTGACTTGAATAATACCTATCAAGAGCAATGATGTGTTAACATACTAGTAAAAATTACAAGAAGGGTAAGAATTCCTAATATTTCATGGTATACTTAGTTATTTTTCTCTTAGGCATTTTCACTAAATAGAGTAATGTCTCAGATTCCTTAACTATGAAATAGGGATAACAAAAGCACCTTTCTAGCTACTTTGCTGTGAAGATTAAGTTATTTAATACATGTAAGAGAATTAGAATAATCCTTGCCATAGTAACCATTTGGTAAACAAAAACAATGAAAATATCTACAGTGATCACAAAGATCATAAAAAATCCAATTCTTCTTTCTTTTCAGATAAGATAGGATTGTACTTCCCCGTCTCCTGGACTTTGGGTAATTGGATTTGAATATGGGAAGGAAGCATCTATTATAAATTTCAGGACTATTTCTTGGCTGACAGGGTGGATTATAAAACTGCCAAAGAAGAAGTTGTTAATACGGTAAGTCAGTTTTGGACACAGTTGTGTTTGAACTGACCATGGACAACTTGGTGGGAGTGTCTTCCATGCAGCTGGAGAAATAAATCTGGGGCTGGAGGAACATCCGGAGTCACCAATTTATAAGTGACCATTAAAATCATGGGCTTAGTGCAATCATCCAAGAAGGGTTTATGAAGAAATCCTGAAAATAATGTGTGAAGATCAAAGTCTGTAGAACTTCAGGACTTGAAAAATAGTAAAGGTAAACTATCTACTTAGTTTTAAGGAGGATAAGAGAGAAGACTGGGAAGACAAAGGAAGAAGGCACAGCCAAAGGTAGGGAGAAAACCAGAGGAAAATGATATCACAGAAGTCAGAAAATAAAGTTTCAGAAAATAGTATCTTTCGATACTGGCTACGAAGATAGTATCTTTCAATGAATCTTTCAATGAATACACACATTGTTCAGCTTATACTTGCAAAAGCTTCTATTTCTTAAATTCATCCATAAGAGGATACCATGTCAACTTTGAATATGTTGCTATTTAGTACATCAATCCCTGGGTGGATTACAATTCCAACTTATTTCTGGTGGTAGAATTGGACTGTAACACAAGCAAGAGGGTTAAAAACAACAACAACATTAGTTGTGCAGGTTTTGGGGCAAACATTTTGAAATTGGAAGCGTGAAGCTTTCAGATTTCTCATCTGCTCATTTTGTACTGAATGGGTACTGAAAAAGTTTTTCATCTCCATAACTCTGACTGTGAAGGTGGTATGGACTGTTCTAGATGCAACAATGGATTGTCCATGAACCAAAAATCACTTTTCTTAGGTACCAATCACAAGTCAAACATCTCAAATGTGAAGTATATGGCGAAAAAATGCATAAACTGTACATTAATAGTGCCATTTTGGGGGCAATTTGTAACTTGTATTTTGTTGCCTAAAACCTATTTTTTTTGCCATGACTTTATTATATATCTTTTTTTTAAAGACTTTTATTCATTCATTTGAGAGAGAGCAAGCACATGAGCAGGGAGAGTCACAGGCAGAGGGAGAGGGAGTAGCAGGCTTCCTGCTAAGCAGGGAGCCGGATGCAGGGCTTGACCATAGGACCCTGAGATGATGACCTGAGCCGAAGGAAGACATTCATCCAACTGAGCCAGCCAGGAACCCCTATTATATATCTTTTACTCAAATAAAATGGAATATGTAATTTTCAAGACATTGACCTATAGGTACATATTTTTTTCCTTCAATGAACAGCTTGGGACTAGAGAGGCAAAATTAGTTAATGAATTATATTCTGTTTAATAACCCTGCCAAATTACATTTCTCAGTGGCTAATACACAATCATGATAGTAACACACTGGTATTCACTTATATATGATATTATGTTATGAATCCACACACACACATATGTCAGAAATGAGTGTGTCATGATAGAAGCATGAAATTTGCAGTCAGACTGACACCAATTGCTAAGGTGGAAAACAGAAAACAGTTTTCCTGATCTCCAGTTTTATAAATGAAAAAATAAGGCTTATTAGGCAATCTGTCCAAACTCATCTAACTAGGGAATCTAGGGACAAAGACTAGTCCAAAAATGGAAATTTATAAGTGACAATTAAAATCATGGGCTTAGGGCAATCACCTAAGAAGGGTTTATGGAGAAATCCTGAAAATAATGTGTGAGGATCAAAGTCTGTAGAATTTCAGGACTTGAAAAATAGTAAAGGTAAACTAGCTTTAGGGAAAGACTTCCCCCAAAATGGGAAACTATGGAATTTTTTAAAAAGAGTTGCTTTAAAATGCTATGTCCACATTTTCAGTAATAACTTATTTCACAGAATTGTCAGGGATGTAGGTTTTTTTAAAAAAGTATTAAAAAATGGTCACAAAATCACTCATTCACTTATTAACATGTTTGAGATCATATGTGTATCAGTTATTGGTTGACAAAGATGAAAAAGATACAGATCTTCTTCTCAAAGAGGAGACGAAGATAGCTGGATTAAAAAAAGGATGTGATGAGCCCGTGGTAAGAGTTGTGCACAATGAAGACCAGTGGCTTTTACTTTTTCTATGTTCAAATTTCTTTCTCTTTTTGAGTCAAGGTCTTTCAATCTAACTTAATAGAGAGTAAATGATAGAAGGAAGAATAAAATAGCGAACCCCTGCTTTCTGCTAAAGCTCTCAGCAAACTTTTCAAACGTGATCATTAATTTTAAGTCCAGTACTAAGCTAAAGCAGGCTTGAATTGGCTTGTGGGGAATTTTATGAAATGACTATTAAAACAACTAGTGACTTGAAATCAGCCATAATGGGCATAGTTATACCACAGGACTTGCGAACATTCCATACTGGAGCTTTCTTTCCCTTTTTGCAGGATGGGAGAGCTGGGTGACCCATGCACCACAGCTTCCAACACATGGATAAACAAAGTCAGAAACCACCCGTCTGTCCTCATGAGTCACTTTGCAAATGATCATAACAAGCTTCTTTTGTGGGCTGTGAACTGTGAAGAAACTGATTCTGATTTTGTTTGTAAGCCTGGTGTTTGGGTGAGACGTTGGTCATGTGAGCCAACATTTTCTGGGAGAATAAGTGGGAAAGATGAAACAAGAGACAGGTTTTCCCCATGAAAACATAGTGACTGGGTTAAGCTGTCTTTAACTACAAATTTCCAGGCAGTGGAAAGTGCCTAAAAACCCAGTTTTCACAAGTAAATGAGACCTTAAGTGGTTTGCTTCTAGTTTTTAACAAGCGGTAGTCTGCTATCTCTTTGGTAGATACTGCTAAGCCTAGCAAATAATGTCCATTAATTTCTCGACTGGGCAAGAAGCACAAGTTCTACTTGGAACTTACCATTGAGTCATTAGGCACTGCTGAGAAATGGATGTAAAGTTCCTACTTTAAGCTTTAAACTCAGTACTTTAAGTCATTTTTTTTTAAGAGATTAAAAATTGTATTGTCATTTGCAATAACATGGGTTGCCATTTGAAGTCATGATGGTAGTTGAAGTATGTCAGGCAGAGAAAGACAAATACCCTATTATCTCATTTATTTGTGGAATCTAAACAAACAAACAAAAATAAATAAAAGACAGCAAAAAAGAACCAAACTCATGGATACAGAGAATGGACTGGTGGTTACCAGAGCGGGGGTTGGGGATGCACAAGATGGATGAAGGGAGTCAAAAGGTATACATTTCTACTTAGAAATTAAGTAGGTCATGGGGATGTAATGTACAACATGGTGACTATGATTAATAATACTATATTACATATCTGAAAGTTGCTATAAGAATAAATCTTGGGGCACGTGAATGGCTCAGTCAGTTTAATGTCTGCCTTCCGCTCAGGTCATGATCCCAGATTCAGGGGATCGAACCTGTGTCTGGCTCCCTGTTCAACAGGGAGTCTGCTTCTGTCTCTGCCCCTCACCCTAGTTCTGCTCTCTCTCGCTCCCTCAAATGAATGAATGAATAAGTGAATGAATTAAAATGACATATTTTTAAAAAGAATAAATCTTAAAAGTCATCTCACAAGAAAAAAATTTTTTTCAGATTTTATTTATTTAATGGAGGACCTTAGGAGAAGGAAGGGAAAAATGAGTTGGGGGATGACAAACCATGAGAGACTATGGACTCTGGGAAACAAACTGAAGGTTTTAGAGGGGACAGAGTGGGGGGATGGATGAGCATGGTGATGGGTATTAAGGAGGGCACGTGTTGCATGGAGCATGGGGTGTTATACCCAAACAATGAATCATGGAGCACTGCATCAAAAACTAATGATGTATTGTGTGGTGACTAACATAACATAGTAAAATAAAATAAAAATAAAAAATAAGATTTTATTTATTTGTCAGAGGAAGAGAAAGTGAGCACAAGCATGGGGAGCAGAGGCACAGGGAGAAGCAACCTCCCTGCTGAGCAAGGAATCCATGTGGGACTCTATCCCAGGACCCTAGGATCATGATGTTAGCTGAAGGTAGACACTTAACCTACTGATCCACCCAGGCATTCCAAGAAAAAAATTTTTATAACTACATATGGTAATGGATGTTAACTAGACTGATCATTTTATAATGTATATAAATATAAAATTATTGTTTTACACCTGAAATAACATAACATTCTGTGTCAATTATATCTCAATAAAAATTTTTAAGAAGATATTAAAAATTATCTGTATCTATATTACACAAATATATTTGTATCTATACTAAATAATTCCTATTGTTAAAGAATTCATATTAATTTGAGGAGGCAAAGATGAATGAGCACAAAACAATTAGGGAACAGTATCACTCACAAACTCACACTAAATTAGATCAATATAATAGGCAAGTGTGGATGATAAGAGACAGCTTGGTGAAGGTGGTGAAATCGGAGTTATCCCAGAAACAGTCCATAGGGTTTTGTTTTGTTTTGTTTTCCTTGAATGTCTGGGAAGAGCATTTTAAGAAGGAAAACAGCAACAACAAAGTAAAGAGCTCACTTAGGTAAGCAAACACACTCAGGGCCAGTGGGGCCAAGAGTCGGGTCTCACCACGCTCTGATGTGGTGGTGCCCTGAAAGACAGTGGATCACAGGGACAGTGTACGCTGGAGGACAGTGAGCACTGGGGGATGGTGGACCCTGGGGGACAGTGGGCCTTGGGGGGATGGTGGATCCTGAGAGAGAGTGGATCACAGGGACTGTGCACCCTGGGGGACAGTGGACCCTGGGGGGACAGTGGATCACAGGGACAGTATACCCTGGAGGACAGTGAGCACTGGGGGACAGTGGACTCTGGGGAGCAGTGTAAATGATTTTGCCTGTCCAGAAGTATATTTAAGCCTCCTTTGCACTGAATTCTCACTTCTAGCTCTACAATGTATCCTGTGAAATAAAGAAACTTTCCTACACGGAAACCCTCACCTAATATCTGAGGGCAGCTGGGTTTATCACCTCAAAGAGCCACCCACCCTGCCAAGGAAATTCAGGGAATAGGAAGGCAAGGGTTTAGGGGACTGGTGAGAAATGAAATACCAAAATTAACGAATAAGTAAACTAACAAAAGAAAAAAGGACCACATAGGACTAAGGGAAGGGAAAACAGAAACAAAAACAAAGGGAGGATGAACACTGAGAGAACTATTTTCCAAAATAATATAAAATGGTGAGTTTGAAATTATACTCGTTGATTCTGCCTGAATATGACTTTTAGTGTAATTGTAACCTCTGACTCTAAAATGCTAAGTCATACCAGACAGTACTTGAAACTTTATACTTAATACTCATATTAAATGTAACATCATACCTATAGGCATAGATTCTCAAACAAACATTGTTGTCTCTCTACTTAGAAATTCTTATGATTCAAATACAAATAGTTTAACAGATTGTATTTTATGTGTATGTCTTTTTATGACACAGCAACTACATTTAAATGTGCAAAAGCTCTTCCCTGGGTGATTTGCATTCTTATATCCTATTATAGAGTTTCCTATTTGAATTTCCATCTGGCTCCTAATATCTTTTTGTGTTTATTATTGCTTTAATGAGATAATCTTGTTTTTACATACCTAGATTTCATTACTATTTGGCAAAAGCAATCTCTACCCTAATTTCACTTCCATAAATAGCTTAGCCTTAACCTTGGAGCTTAATGCAGTCTGGTAGGAGATACTTCCAAGATATCAAAATGGAAAGAAAACTATTTAAAAGTAAAATGTAAGTAAAGGTTATTCCTTTATCTCTTAAAATCACAGCAGACTGTTTCCTTTTAAAAGCTTAATCTATAGCCTCCTATATAATTCCTCTTTGAAGACTTATCAGGATGAAGAAATACATTGACATATCTTGGACTGAGGCAGAATTTCAAAGAATGAAGTAGGTTCTACGCAGATTCTCCACTGATGGGGACCGACAGGGCTGAACATTGATAATTCAGTTCTTATTTAACAGTCATAAATGTTATCTTCAATCTGTGCTATCAACTAAAATTTTGTTCACTCAAATGCATCCACATTTGTGGCTTTCTTTGAAAAGACTGGAAATCATTCCTAAAAGTCAGAGAGAAAGAGCTCAATGAAAAGAAATGATGATCCATATCCACTTTAAGGTTTATTTCCTGGGAAGTGAACTTTACAGTAGGTTTAGGTTGCCAATAAAAGTCTCTCTAATTTTGAAGCCGGTATCTTTCAAGAAGGATTCAGATGGCAGAGTAAACTGACTACACAGTTAAAAAGAAAAAAAAAAAACAAACAAGAAAAAAAAAACCCCCAAAACTAGACATTTATCTATTTATTTATTTAAATGAATGAGCAAATAGTGCTTACTGTATGCCAGGCATTCTTTTACGTATTTTACAGACACGAATTCATTTCATCCTAGATGCCATACAGCCCTCTTGGGACATAATGGGATAATATGTATAGAAGAAGAAATTTAATTAAGTGTCTTTAAATAAAGACCCTCTGTATTTGAAGTGCATCTTTAATGAATACCAACAATAACTGCTATTGGGTGCCTGCGAAGTGGTGAGCCATTCCCACATGTCTGCTCACCTTCACATCAGCCCTTTAGATTGGTATTATTATTAACTCCATTTCATGAGTGAGTAAACCCTGTCTCATAAATAGTAATTACCAGAGCCAGGATAAAAACCCAGGTGTCAATGTCTCCAAAGCATGTATATACATTTTGGATCACTCATATTCACACATTAAAAAAAAATTAGTTCCATATTCTACTTTTCTTGAAGTTACTGGGTCAAACTCTTCCCCCTTACAAACTTCTCCCCCACCTGTCTTCTTCTTTCTATCCCTGGTAAGCCCACTAGTTAAGTCCTCATCAAATCACACTTGTATTTTGTGTGTGTGTGTGTGTGTTTTTAAGATTTTATTTATTTATTTATTTGACAGAGAGAAATCACAAGTAGGCAGAGAGGCAGGCAGAGAGCGAGAGAGGAGGAAGCAGGCTCCCCGCCAAGCAGGGAGCCGGATGCGGGACTCGATCCCAGGACCCTGAGATCATGACCTGAGCCGAAGGCAGAGGCTTAACCCACTGAGCCACCCAGGCACCCCACAGTTGTATTTTTGTAAAAGACTTAACTTTCCATCTTTCAGTCCACTCACCACACCACCACCAAGTTGATTTTTTTTTTTAAGATTTTATTTATGTATTTGACAGACAGAGATCACAAGTTAGCAGAGAAGCAGGCAGAGAGAGAGGGGGGGATGCAGGCTCCCTGCTGAGCAGCGAGCCTGATGCAGGGCTCGATCCCAGGACCATGGATCATGACCTGAGCCAAAGGCAGAGGCTTAACCCACTGAGCCACCTAGGTGCCCCACCAAGTTGATTTTTAAATAATATAAGTCTGATCATGTTGCTACCCTACTTAAACCTTCTCAAAAATCCTTTACTGTTTTCAGACTAAAATCTCATATCTTCACCACACACAGAGTGCCTCTGCTCAGATGGATTCTATTGGTCAGTTTTCCCCACAATAGCCCAGGCCTCCCTTGTCCCACCTGCAACACGCACGCACGCACGCACACCACACACACACACACACACACACCTGTGTCTCAGCTAGATGAACTCCTTGCCATTTTGCTGTCTTTGGGCCTCTGCAAAGTATCATTTCTCTGGTGGAATGCCTTTTATCCCTTTCTTTTCTAAACTCCTACAAGCCATTCAATGCCTACCTGAGATGTCACATGGGATGTCTTCTCAGACATGTCTGGTTCTAGGTCAGTTGTTTTCCCTTTAGAGCATTCATCATACTTTCCCCACGTCTAAGGCCAAACCTCAGTTCACATTGATTTTCCAGCTATGATAAACACCAAAACAAGCTAGAACACACAGTACAGACTACATTTACTATTCCAGTCCTCAGTGAGGTTTGTTTTCTCAGGTGCTGAGTTAAAAATAGGCCTGGAAAAAGATGGTTATCCAGCAGAATTTGTATGTGTTTATTCCTTAGATATTTCTCGTCTTTAGCCATGCTTTCTCTCCTGTTATTATGCTTGGCTCCTGGCATTTACACGTGACCTTCTGGTACTGACTTTTTGCCCCAGTCTTAGTATCTTAGATTACAGATTAAATACCTCATTCACTCATTACTTTCCAGTACTGACCCTGTACCACACGTTTCCTCTTATGTCAACCCTATATCTAGCCAGATGAACACAGTATTTTCATGACTCTTAGATTACAAACTTTAAGTCATCAAGCCTTCAGACAGAACTTTCTAAGTCATTAACATCTCCAGGAAAGTGAGTTCAGCCCTAAACAAGGAAGGGATATTTCATGAGAGTGGTCTCATGCTGAATTGCCATCGCTAAAGAATGATTATTTCTGCTAGCAAGTACATATTACTGTATACTAAGTGTATATTATATTATTCAATCCTCACAGAGATAAGATCACATATACTTTGCAAAAATGAAAGCAGAAACTCAGAGAAGTTAGTAAGTAGCCCAAATTCACATAATGAGATAACCATCAAAATTAGGATTCTGGCTAATTCTAAATACTACATCTGCTCCACATAATTCTCTTTGAGTACAGGTATCCTGGGGATTTCCAGGTCCTAGTACAAGTGTGCACAGAACCCCATATTTGGAAGAGGGAGCAGGTAATGAATACCAAATCAAGCTATATTACCCACACCAAAGAACTTGGAGAGGTGTCAGAGGCAAACCGATAGCTGCAGAAGAGTAAAAATAACAGAAATAATTATGCAACATTAGAAATATGAGCAATGTATAGAGGTTGCAGAGAGAAGGGGTGATTATTACTTGGGAAGGGTTAATTTTATGATGTCTTAGTTTTTTCATTTGTAAAAATAGGGGCTGGAGTGGAATGGGGGGTTGTATTATTGCCATAGTCTGCTTCTGTCCTATGACTTTGTCATGTCTAGATATTTGCCAGATTATTTCTGTTTTGTACATTTTACACTCAAGGCCATATTTTCTTATATGACCTTGGAAATGTGGCGTTGAAAATTTTCCACTATCAAGAACTGACATGGAGTCTTCATTATTCAGGTCCCCAGTCCCTCTTCTTCCCCACTTTCTAAGTGCTTTGAAGAATGTTACTGCTTTTGAATGTCTCCTCCAGATACTGAGGAGAGAAAGGAGGTGGAATTATAATCAGTCAGTCTCACTTATTAAAGTTCTTGTGGACGTTTGGTAGAAGAGAGGATCGGCATTTCAGGGAACATTTTTTCGTATCAGAAAGCTCTTAATTACCTACAGTAATGGAGAGCAGTGGTGTGTATAATCCAAAATGGTGGATAATCCAAACATGATTTATATTTGACTTTGAAATGTAGTTTTGAGCTTGCATTTGAATAGAAATATGGGACCAAAGACTTGAAGAGTCCTAAGCTTTCTATCTTCCTTATACACACTAGTTCTTAGAGAAAATAGGCAATTGCACGTTTGAGTTTTAAGAGTTTTCTCCACTGGAGTGCAAGTCAAATTAAAGTTAGAAGAAACAGATATGGTGGCGATGTCAACCACAATAGCTAAGCAGGATGTTCCCCTAAAGAAATCGAAACAAGATTCATCTTAGATTATGTAGAGTATGGCTAAATATTGCTCTATTGTGTATGGTTATCTATGAACCATGTTTCCACTTAAAGTGGATCATTTAAACTGGATGTGATGCACATCATTTCAAGCTGATAGGAAGATGACGAGCTCAAGTTGCTCAGTGTCTTACTCCCCCACTGAATGCCAGCCTGGCACAGGGAGGAAGCCACAGCAGGGTGTCTTAAGAAGCTATTTCCAAACAAATTTAGACTTGTCTTATACATGATGAGAGCTATTTATAAAGATTGTATAACAAATAGCTTATAATAGACACCTCTGTCAATTGCATTTATAATGAAAAATCTAACACAAGAAGGCGTTGATTCCCAGTGCAAGCTAAGGCTGCAATATCTTCTTTTTCATCAGCTATGCTAACTGGAGCAGAGTCAGTGGCAAAACACACTCTCCTTCAGTTTACTGAAATCTGAATTGAGACCTTTATGGGAATTAAAGTTTTCATCAAGATATTCAGAAGAGTAAAAATGAATCAATTTATTTTTGCTGGTAATGCCAAATACAAAAATCATACTGAATGACAAAAGCTATATTCAGAAACGATGGGGATTATTACATGGAGATCTTTAATAGTTTCTACTGCGGTCTGAGTAATCCATGGACAAAAGGCAAGAAGAGAGATTAAAAGAATTAAAAGAAAAGCAGAAGGAAACATGTAGAAAACAGCAAAAATCAAACAGAGAATTTAATTTCTCCCATCTCCCCTAAGACAAATAGAAAGCAAAAATAAATGAGAGATAAAAGAACACATAATCTAAATAATTATAGTACAAGTGCTTTACACCTATCAGCAATTTTTTACCTGTGTTGGCCAGAAAGAAGATGGGTCATTAAAGAAGAATGTAAATTAGGCCATATCCCCAGGGCAGGTAAAATTAGCATGTAGTAATTGTGCAGATAGAGGAAGATTTTAGCATTTCAACAGTCAAAGACTGGTGGAGTTTACAGAGGAAAAGAAAAACATTAAATTAGAATCAGAAAGAATTGAAAAGAAAACCAAAATTATTTCCTTGATTTTTTTTCAAAAACAAATATTTTTTGCAATTTTCAGAACATGAGACTATATCTGAACACCTATGATTTTCTTATTTCAAACATTTCTTCTTTTTTCAATATTGCCATATTTTTTCTCAGAGTATCTAAAAATTTGAAATATGTCTTATGATACCTATAACATGGCAATTTGAAACCCTGAATTTCATATCCTAACTTGCTCTCAATTGATAATGTCATCTCGAGCATAAAGTTATCTCTTTGGGTTAAAGTTCTGCTTTATTCACTGGTTCATTTTTTCAGTAAATACTTCTTGTGTACTTATTCTATACAGGCCCAATACTATGAACATAAAAGGACATGGTTACAGTTTTGGAGTGTTTGTTGGGACAAGTAGAGCAGGGACAAAAGACAAAATATAACATAAATTGGCAAAGACATTTAATTAAAACTGTACAAGTGGAGACAACACAAGCCGATAGCATCCATTTCTACAAGGGGCGAGACATATCAAGGAATTCATTAGTAAACACTTAGTCTTATGAAATCTCTACATATCAAAGATAATTACCAATGATAGCTTTTTTTCTTACCAAAGAATAAGGGAAAAAATCCTCATTGAAGACTTCAATGCAGATAAATGTAAAATAAAATTAACAAAAATAAGAAAATAAAATAAAAAAAGGAAATCTTCCAAAACATAAAAGAACTCTTTTCAGAAATGTTATAAATAAATACATAAATAACTGTTTATTACTACTACTACTTGCTTTCCTTACAGTTTCAGAAGTTGTAGCATCAGAAGTAGAATCAACATATATTTTATATACAAAAAAAATGAGAAATATACAAGAAGCTGTGCATTTAGAACGTTTTACCTCATATATTCTTAACTGATTTTCTTTCATGCTTAGAAAGCACCCTTTATCAAAAAGACCCAAGTATTAAATAAGCAAGTGTAGAATTCACAGTGTGTATTCTCCTGTGCTTCCTCAATTTTTGTCATTTCTTCTTGGCTTTGGTGAGCAAACTGTGTTATTGCCATAATTTTCCTTTTACCCCCTGAGAAAAGTTTCCCATGTATTAAACAGAGCACAGTTGTGTGATGTGACATGTGGATGTGTGTGATGTGAGGGGGGAGGGAAGGGGAGGAAGGAAAGAAAGAAGGAAAAAGATAAAGAACATCGTTGTATAAGCATGCATATGTATAATGTATGCAAACATGTATGAAAACGTGGTCTTCTAGAGACAGGTGGAAAAAGAAATATAATCAACATGAGGCACAGAAACACATGCAGAGTCAGATACAGACATCTTAGGGGACAAGGCATTTCAAAGCCCAGTCTACAAAACCATTTAATTAAAAGAACATTTTAATATTTGATTCTGCTTTTCTTTGTAAGCATTTTCTCCCTTCTGTTTGTTTTCTTTACTAAAGTCACAGCAAGGGCTGTGCTCAGCCTCCAGTTGATCTAAGCTACTCGGTGCATGCCCAGACAGCAAGAAAATGGTTTCTCTGGCAACAGAAATTATGTGAAATCTCTGTGCATCCTCCCCCACCCTCCATCTGATTCCTATTCACTTAAGCTGTTCACATATAGGCAACAATGAAGGGCTGGAACTCTAATGAGCAATTCAAATTTATTGAGCTAACTCATGAAGGCGGGCACGGGTGAGCATCCTCACTTCCTGTATACCAAGGAGCAGGGCACATTTGTCGTATGATATCTGTGTTATTCGAGAACCATGCGCTGTCAGCAAATAGCCCACACCAGAGAAGATCAGATGAATATTGAAAATATGATGCATATGTGTAATTTATTTCCATTGTGTTAGAAGGAAATACAAAAGCTTTCAGGTGCTAAACACTCAGCTTTGAATTTTTCAAAGATGCTGAGGCATGGAGGTCACAATGATTTAAAACAGCTTCACATTATGTCTGGAACCCAAGAGGGAATGGCAAAAGCTTTGATTAAATTGCTTCAAATGTCAGCTTCCCCCCCCCCCCCAGGGATTCATACAGTCCCTCCAACCACTAAAGCTCCAGTTTTGAGTTTAGGCTTTGTTAATATTCTCTAGTAATAGTTCATGATTAGATCTCTTCTACATGTTTAGTATTTTTCTCTGTAGCCTTTGTTTGGGAGCGAATCATGAATTTAGCAATGGTGCTAAGGCTGATATTCACTAAGAGAGTTTAATCAAGAGGGGATTGATTTGCTTGAAGGAATAAGAGCTGAGAAGCAAATTAGCCTTGTTCCTTAGACAGTGGGAGAATGTGAAGGGGGTTAAGGAAATTCATTTTTCTTCAACTCCAATAAGGATGAAATAATAGTGAGAAATATGCTCAGTAACATAAATCTGAAAATACAGTGAATATGGAATGGATTCCTGGACGGATTTCAGAATCACTGTCCTAGAAATTTGTTAAGAAAAATATCTGCTTCTTGGCTGTTTAGAATATCTTAGTACTTTAGGAAGGAGGGGGATTCTTGAAACTTCCTTGGTTTTATGATCCTGTATTTAACCTGTTCAAAATTAAAGACTTTCTGCTGCCAAAAGCAATAGAAATCTTTGTAGAAATCTTTAGCCTCAATCTACATGCTCTAGTATTTAAATAATAACTCATTGAAGGCTTGTTTTAAATATTTAAATTCTAACTTCCGGTTAAAGCTCTGAGAAGATAGTGAGCAGAATGATCAGCTGAATGACACAAATATAATGGTTACTTAGCAAAAACCATAGAAGAGTAACACTGCAAGACAAAGATGAAAGTGAAATAATAGTGCTAGTAACAATAATTGCTTCATCTTTGCAGTTGATCCTTTGGTGATAAGAACATTGTCTTTGATTATAATTTAAAAACCCGAAACAACTGCTACTTTTTCTAGGGCATAAATACAGCCAATAAGTATAGCCTGAACATGGAGAACAAACACACAAAATAGAAGTTTAACAGAGGAGAAATGTCTGCTGAATCCATAATATTTGGAATTTTGAATCCTGTCACAGAACGTTCAGAGTCACCATATCTCAGGATCAATATTTTATTCCCATTGGAAAATAGAGACCCAACACTTCTACATAAAAAACAAATTGCCCTTCACCTGATAAATGAGACAATCTGAGACCAGGGCTTTGTGTAGTTAGCTATTGCTTGTTTTGGAGAAGACAGAAATTGTCCCCATGATTTTTCTTTTTTCTTTTTTTAAGATTTTATTCATTTATTTGAGAAAGAGAGAGAGAGAGCACGAGTTGGGTACAGGGCAAAGGGAGAAGCAGGCCTCCCACCAAGAAGGGAGCCCAATGCAGGGCTCCATTCTGAGACCCTGGGGCCACGACCCTAGCCAAAAGCAGACGCCAAACCAACTGAGCCACCAGGCACCCCTGTCCCCATGATTTTAACTATGATGCTCCTCTACAAGTAGCGTAGAGTAGTATATCCAGGGACACAGATGTTTTCAAAGAACTTCTGAGCATTGATTTGGGGCTCTTTTCCACAGAAGCACATTTCGACTACGGGTGTTGCTTTGTTTTATTTTCTTAATTCTGTTTAATTAATTCCACCCCTTCTTGATCCAGGAAGAGTTGAAATGATTCGCAATCATGGTGTGTATGTTTATTAATCCCTGATAAATGTTCCTTTTTAAAGAGAAAATTGTATAAGATCTGGAAAATATCTTGATAAGGTGCTTTGTGGAATGAGTCTGAGAACATAGTAGGAGGGAAAGAAATAGAAGACAGTAAAACTGTTTCTGAATTAGAAGTTTATGAGAATGTATCGAGTGGTGGGGAATAAAGAACAAAGGAGCAGAACAAGGAAGGATGGCCTTCAAAGTAGATGAAAAAATTTAAAACTGGGTACATATGCTATTCAGTTTTAAGTTGTTGGTGTTTCTGCTTCTTCCCTATAATTGAAGAAAGTGTGCTATGTTCACACTGCTGAGCACATTTATTTTTATGAAACTGTTCATGTGGCGTATGCTTCAGAAGGAGGCTGTTTCCTCATTTGGATATACACCAGAGCAGGAAATTTTAAAAAGTTGTAGGGAAATCTGGTTGGAGATAGAGGTGACCAAGAAGATGCAAGGCCCATTGGGAATTTAGAGAAGTCTTGAGAAGGGTATTGGGCTTTCCATGGGGCATGGAATAGGATTCTGAACTCATCTTATTTAGAGCTTCAAGAATAAGAGGAGTTCAGATGACATATGGGTTAAATACTGTAACTTTTCATACACATACAAGGAGATGATAAAATAATACAAATTTTAAAATCACATATAGGAAAAATACACAACTAAATAGGAATTCAAGATCTGGGATTAGAAAAATGCCATATGGATCAAGGGACCCTGTACATTTGAGTAATGTAAGATTAGTAGACCAGTTTTAGGACCTTATTATGGTGAATTTCTGTTGAGTTTCCATAACCTTTCTCAAATTTTGATTCAAATCCTGTGCTTAATGAAGCTTTCTATATACTAGCTGTGCGTGACCTGAGTCTAGTGGGTGAAACTATCTGAGCTCCAATATTCTCTTTCTTTTCTGTAAATTAAAACAGTAGTATCTTTTCAAAAATAAACAATACTGGCTAGTTTTTATTTAGTAAATACTGTATGTCAAGCCCAGCTTTACAGCTATTATTTCATTTAATTCTTCCAATAATCCTTTGAAGTATTACTACTCTCATTGTAAAAATTCAGGAAACTAAGGCTAGCAGAAGTTAAACTTTGAGAAGCACAAAGCTCAAGAGTAGTGGAGCCATTAGAACATCCCGATGGTACTGATAGTAGGAATCTTTGTAAATAGAAACTCAGTTTTAACTCTAAATGTTCTTTATTGACTTAGTATTCCACAGTGGGTGAGCCCAAGATAACTCTGCAATAATGAATCCTCCATAAAATCTGTTCTAGTCATTCTATATATTTTTTCACATTATTTTTATTTTGTTTGACAGGAATAGGATGCCTTGCTCCTTTATTGTCTTTAGTTTAATCTGATCAGAGGACCAGTTAATCCACGTTAATCCCGATTCCTGCTCAAGCATCAAGGTTATTCCTAAAATTACCCAAACTTTTAACATTATTTCATGTTGACTATGGATTTTCAGGAAGAAAATCCCACCCTACATGCCCAGTGTGAGGTGAGACTTTATTTCCAATTTAAGTAACCACTCAAGTGGTAAGAAGCAGGAGCAGGAAGGAGCATATGCCGCCGGTCCCTGTGCTTTGGGCTCTGGAGCACCCAGTGAGGGCGTGCAGCTGCCTGCGATCTTGTCCAAAATTTAGAAGGCAGGGTCTCACCAGGTCTGGAAAACTCAACCTGTGTGATGCCACTGTCCTTTTATGCTCTGAGTTCATGTCACCATTTGGAAAGGTTCAGACCAGCAATTTAATGAGGGATGTGTTCATGTACTGGGAAGCTGGCTCAGCATCAGATATACCTTATTTCTGTGGAGAAAGCAGGGTAAATGTCTGTATTTACCTAAAAAATATCTCTGATTCCAATTTCCCAACATTCTGGAGAGACAATTTCCCTGCACCTGCTGTGTAAACCAATTGATAAGGAAATGCTATTAAAACTAGGGAGCCATGCCAAGCTCTGTTGGTAGAGCATGCAACTCTTGATTTCATGGTCATGAGTTCAAGCCCAAACTGGGAATATAGCTTACAGTAAATACATTAAATAAATAAATAAGTATAAAAAAAAAAAAGAAAACTGTTAAAACCAAAGGTAAGATCTTGTAGAAATTCAAGAATCTTAAAAAAAAAATATCTTACACACACTGGTTCAATGAATTCTAAATTCTAATACATTAAATCCTTGAAATCCTGCAATTACTACTATATGTCTAAATAGAATACCTAAGTACATATTTTTTTCCTAGTATAATAACCTCCAGCTTCTCAATTGCTTTTAATGAGTTTGGAAGAAAGAAATTAAGAAAGGAAAAACAATTATAACTGACCTTTAAATAACATAAGCATTGTGTGGGCAGACTTTGTTTGACATGCTCTTCAAAGGTTTATAAAAGCCAAATTGCCAGGACACCTGGGTGGCTCAGTTGGTTAAGCGGCTGCCTTCAGCTCGGGTCATGATCCCAGCGTCCTGGGATCGAGTCCCACATCGGGCTCCTTGCTCAGCGGGGAGCCTGCTTCTCCCTCTGCCTCTGCCTGCCACTCTGTCTGCCTGTGCTCACTCCCGCTCTCTCTCTAACAAACAAATAAATAAATAAATATTAAAAAAAAAAAAAAGCCAAATTGTCATCAGTGTCTATTATGGAAAAGAAGGAGTGAGTGACAGAAAACACTAAGTTAACCAAAATCATTTATATAGAATTACTGCAGTTCACTGTGTCACACAGGGTCTTGCTTGAAGAAAATAAGCAAGGGACACCATTTCCTTTTTCACTTTCATGTGCCAAGGGCTTGGAATCTTCTTGCTGCTAATAATAGCTCCTTCATGCATTAAACGTATCTCACCAAAGCATGTGTTTGACATACAGGGACCTGCCTGCAATATCATCAATAGTTCCATTAGAGGGACTAATGCTCTAAAGATACCTCTCTTTCGGGACGCCTGGGTGGCTCAGTTGGTTAAGCGGCTGCCTTCGGCTCCGGTCATGATCCCAGCGTCCTGGGATCGAGTCCCACATCGGGCTCCTTGCTCAACAGTGAGCCTGCTTCTCCCTCTGCCTCTGCCTGACACTCTGTCTGCCTGTGCTCGCTCCTGCGCTCTCTCTCTCTATCTGACAAATTAAAAAAAAAAAAAAAAAAGATACCTCTCTTTCGAACAAAGTTTCATTTGGACTATCTTTTCCAGATGGTAGATATTGGTGATGATTGTCTCAAAATAAATAAAAAGTTTAAATACAGGTGATAAGCAACTCCAATTTAGTGGATGCATTATGCTTTCACTTTATGAAATTTATCAGTTGTGATATTAGTGATTATAAACATGGAGTTAAACCTGCTCAGTTGTCTGTTACAAGCCAAGAACTCATAATCCAAACAAAATATATCAAGTGGCTTCATTTCAAGAATGATATATCATTGCAATACTGTGGTTAGATAAGATTATTTAAAATGGAGATAAGTTCTTTCTTATGCAAATGTCAAAATATATCTAATTCATTGTACGTAAGGTCATAAATAAACCATGCCTTCCTTACTGCAATAGGACCACATTTGGAAAAACACATTAGTGACAGTTAAGTATGACTTTACTTTTCTTATTAAACTATACATGGTAATAGCTAACACTGATTGGGCGTTTCCTATGCTTCAGTCACATACACTTTGTGGGTAATAACTCATTTAATCCTCATAAAAAACCTGATGCGATTGGAACCATCATTGTCCTCACCTTATGGTTAAGGTACAGAAAGGTTAATTAACATTTCTAGACACAGCTAGTAAGTACTGAAACTGCATTATGAATCTGGGTTGTCTAGTTCGAGAATCAGTCTTTTCAAGCACTAGTAGTATAATTTATTTATATACATAATTTATAATTTATAGACTACCATTCATGACATACCAGAATAATCTTTTACATTTAAATAACGCAGACCATGCAGAATGGCTGGTTTGTTTAACAGGACATCGGATGCTAAGCAGCTCACTGATACATAATTGTCATGGGAAAAGATGTTTCTGAGTCACTTGTACTGGAGAAACAGCATGCTGTTTTATTCAAAGTCTAAAGAGCTTAATTTCTAAAGGAGAAGCTGAAAAACTATCATGTGTTCCCTCATTAGAAAATCAAATAATCGAATTTTATTTCTCATAGGTAAGGAAGATCAAATAGACCCCTCAGATTTAACTTGTGGTTTCAGAAAGGATAGAAAAAATAGCAAGTGTGATCATTAGATCATTATACTGCTCTATCTGGAAAAATTCCATAATTCAATGCAAGGCAGTATGTAAAGAGAAACACTACATTACTGCCTGAAAATCTGAAAAGGAGATACAGAGCCTAATCATTCTTATGGAAAAACTAAAATGTATTAGGAGAAAGAGCTGGATCTATTTTTTAAATGCTAACATTGATATTACCTCTTTTTAAGCAGTTACATTATTGCTTAAATGAATATTACATTAACCAAGAAGAAGAATATGAAATCTCCATGTTCTGTTTACATTTTACTCTTGGCCACACTGTACCCAAGCCTCCCCATTGCCGAATCCTTTCTGATAATAAATTGTGTTTTCCTATAATCTCTTTTAGGTCACCTAAGCAGTGATGCACAAAATTGTATACCCATGGTTGAGAGAAATAATGATGTCCCTAAACGTCTAGCTGGCTATCAGAGAGTGACTAAGGTACCATATGCATTAATCTCAAATAGTCCTAATGATATTTGTAGGTCCTTTAAAAAATTACCAATATACATTACTTCAAGTTATCTAAGAGCATATTTGCCACATATTTGGGTTACCTGATACTTTAATATTTTTAAAGGAAAAAACCAGATATCCCCTATCACAGAGGTAGGTCCCAGATGTATGTAAGATTTGAAATGAACATTTTGAAATCTAGTTTATATCTACCTGGAAATGAAATACATTCAGTCTTCTATTCATTCTACATTTTTCCAACTTCTTGAAATATGAGAAACCTGCAAAGAATTCAGAGGGAAGATGCTCTAAGGAAGTCACTAACATGATAGTTTTTTACTAAGGAAACGATTATAGGAAGACTAAAGAGTTAGACTTGTCCTAAAGCTTTCTCAGTTAACAATCTGTAAGTATCAGATTTTCCAAGTCTAACTCATAAACATATATAGAGATAGATAGTAATTTTTATTTTTCCCAAACAAAAATGTGAGGTAGACTGAAATAATATTATGCTGAAATCAGATCACTAAGTTTAAATCAAATAGTTGGCATTTAAAAAAACAAGATTATTTATATTTTTTAAAAATGTACTATATAACCTATTATTATTTTTAGATAATAATAAAATCCTTTAGAGTAACTTTATTTCTAAAATAAATCTTTGCTGGGGCGCCTGGGTGGCTCAGTGGTGAGCTCCCTGGGGAGCCTGGGTCGTAACGGCTCAGGTACGGCTCAGGTCGTAACCCCAGGAAACTGGGATCGAGCCCGGCATCGGGCTCTCTGCTTGACAGGGAGCCTGCTTCCCCCTCTCTTTCTGCCTGCCTCTCTGTCTACTTGTGATCCCTCTCTGTGTGTCAAATAAAACACAATAAAATCTTTAAAAAAGTAAAATAAAATAAAATAAATCTTTGCCCAAGAAAATATTTATATGTAATTAACTCCACTACAAGTTGTGACTAATATTTCCAATGAAGATTTAATATAATTTTCTTAAGCAAATATATAGCTCACTCTGCTCTTAAAATATGTAATTCATTATTTCATTTGAATGTGTTGTTTTAATCTAGCAAATGTATGAATAGTAGTAATGACACAGAAATAAAACAATGTAGTTTTGCTGTCATGACAATTTATCCACCAGTAAAACTAAAAATTGAACTGTGGAAAGGTGAGAGAGACAGAGACAAAGAGAGATAGTCATGACAAAGTCAGGAGGGACAGCCCAAAGCTTTTAACTCATTGGTTGTCATATTTCTGCATAGAAACATGTTTTAAGATAAGGTGAACCTAATATATAAAAACAAGAACAATCTTACAAACAGTTTTGAGAATATATACATTGTCACCTTTCTCTGTTCAAATGGTACAAAATAAAGAATTTATTGTCAAAGGCATTATTTTCATTTTCATTGGAGTTATTTGATCAAGACACAAGACAAGGCTAGATCTGAGCCTTTTTTCTGTGGGTTCTGTTGGGGAAGAGGGAGAAGAAAAGTAGAAGTACCCCATGACTACTCCAGAACGCTTTCCTAGCATATAACCAGTCTTGTTAAAGCAATTCCAGCCTTGTGATGTTTGCACTGAGATACACCAACACACCCCGCTGGTCCAGGGCGGTGCACTTAAGTTTCGAGTTTCAGTTTCTGCATCTGTGTAAAATATGGATCACAATCTTTGCCACTTATGCCATATTACTTCAGGAGGGTGGGGGCAAGAATCAGTGAGAGAGCAACTCTTGACAACCTTAAGCCAACTGGGGAGAGCTGCTTTAAGTGTCAGATAGTCTTTCCATATTCAACGAGGTTTCTTAACAAAAATCTTAAAAGAAAAAAAATCAGAGAATTTAAGAATAAAATCTGGCTGGATGAAAGGGGGATTTTAAAAATTGTTTCACAATTACACTTTTTACATTAAAACAAACACATTTTTAGCACTATACATGTCTTTTAGGAAGAAAGGCTAACTAAATTTCCTGAAAAGTAGGGTGGCTAGTTAATAATTTACCAGTTTTTCAGAGGGTTAACCCTTGTGGCATACAGAACCCAAGCTACTAAAGTAACCTATATGTGATTCCAAAGAAAAACTAGCAGATCTAAAAATGGCCATCTTAGGGCACAGGTTTCCAAACACTAAATTATGACTTTAGAACTATTTGGATGTTAACTTTTGAACAAAATGGATTTATATATTGCTCTCTTTTTAGATCTCCCATTGCTCTTTATAAAAAAACACCTGTTGGGGCACCTGGGTGGCTCAGTTGGTTAAGCATCTGCCTTCAGCTCAGGTCATTATCCCAGGGTCCTGGGATGGAGTCCCAAATCCCACTGGGTTCCCTGCTGGAGGGGAATCTGCTTCTCTCTCCGTCTGCCGCTCTCCCTGCTCATGCTCTCTCTCTCTCTCTCTGTTAAATACGTATATAAAATCTAAACAAAACAAAGCAAAACTGCCTGTCATGGGACTTACAACATTCATTCCATAGCTGCCTACTGCTGTGTGCCAGGCACTATGCTGAATATTGGACAGAAAAGTTAAAGCAGACATTCTCTGCCTGTACAGGCTCACAACCCAGCCCTGTGATTACCTGTGGACCTTACTGGAGCCCCTTAGACCCCAGGCTCCCCATCCCCCGCTTACGTAGGATTTTGTCACTGTCTGACATAAGTCTTTCCCAGGCTTATACCAGAGCTATCTGAAAAAACAATGTTAAATTAAATTAGCATTATAGTTAAAAGATAATTTGGATATAATCATCACCTTTTTAAGGTAAAAAGCAATATATCCTTTCATTATTTAATAATTTTTGGTTCATTTTAGTTGATTTTCGAAATAAATATGATGATCACCTGCTACTACTAGCTCATCACTTAATCAGTGTGTACAACATTTACTTTACTTTCCAAAAGGGTCATCTTATCAAAATATAACTTGGTGAATTGGGAAAATTCTGATTCTACCATATCTTGGTCCTTTGGAATATTCCACAACTATCTACTATCTAACCAATCTTACAGAGAAACAGAGGGAGCTGTTAGTAACTAAGAGTACCACAGCTTATAGAACTATTTCATATTTTCTGTGTCATTTCAATTTTGTCAGTGTTGGCAAAACTAACTATAATCAAAAGATTTGGAGTGGGTTTAAGACTTTTGAGCATTATCAAGTTAGTATACCCACAAATGCTACATTACAATGTACCTTTGTCTCCATTTGGTTTAAGGTAAACAATTAGAAAGAGTTAGAGTAAAAAATCTTTCCTATAGGCCCTACATTTGACATAGCAATAATTCAAATGAAAATAAGAGATACAAAAAAAATAGGAGATACAAAAAAATAATAATCCAAACTAGTAAATCAGTACCATTCTCTTTAAGTTGCAGTTAGAGAAGAGAGAAGGGCCGAGTAAAGACAGAGTAACTGGTGGCATGGGCAACACTACCGTTGCATTTCAAAGTATAAAATGGTTTGTACCTTATGGAACATAAAGGAAAATATTTCTCCCAAGTAATGAAGCTACCTGCAATGCAGTTTTTAAAATTGATGCAGTTCAGCTTAAATGTGAATTTTAACTTATGATTGTATAAATTATAAGTTCAATGAAAATATAAATATCTAAATAATACATTGTAACAATAGCTGGTGAGAAGCATGTCTTTTTAGGCATCTTTTTAAAAATACAGTTTTTATTTTCTCCTTACCTACAGGACTACTAAAAATCTTAGTGGGTCTTTTTTTTTTGGAAGTGTACATGTTAACTTTAAAATAACTCTATTATCTTAAATGAAGTGTCTTTGAGCACAATCCACGAGACATGATTGATGCTTTTTGTGCTAGTGTACCCATGCATCCATTCCTTTTTCTTTTCAGCCTGATATTGACTTACTTGATGTTCTGACCCAGCTGGCAGAAATAGTTTGACAAACCAATTGTAAAGAAAGCAATATGAGGGGACAAAAAGAAGAAAAAAAAAAAGATGGAGAAAATGGCCAAGACATTTTATAGTTTATAAACATGTGAGTGGGCTGTGTGTGTGTGTGTGTGTGTGTGTGCGCGTGCATCTGCAAGAGAGAGAGAGGGAGAAAGACAGCATGCTGTGCCATCAGCTCCGTGATGGGGCTGGGACTATGTCTTATGCGACAGTAATTACCTGTGCATATATTACTTGATCCTCAGCATATGCAAATTCATAATGCTTGAGAGCAGACTCTACTACTCTAAATGCCCATACAGATACCACAAAATGCAATATGATCCTATTTGTTCAAGTTTGCTATGACAATGAGACCTTTCAGGACAATTGTATGGTTCTTGATTAATGAAAAATTTTCATAGATGGCACTGCACAAGTCACAGTCTAAAATACAAACAAGAAGAACTAAACTTGTTTCTTATTTTAAGATGCAATTGAAGTATACATAGAAAATATGGGAGTATGAATGAATATGAATAATATGAATGATATTGTGGAGTTTTGTTTCTGCCTTCACTTTTTAATTTTTTGTTTTTATTTATTTATTTGTTTTTGACTTGAAATATAAAAGCTAATTCTTGATCAAATGCTATAGAGTAGGAACTTGACAACAGATCAAATCATGCTTTTTGTTCAAAAGCAATGTTCAGTGGGCTCATCTGTCTTCAACAGAGCCTACACATCTATCAAATCTTTGAGTTCATCCATTTGTTGATTTCACATATATCTACTGAGAGCCTAATGTGAACCAGCCATTATTCTATGCTCTGGGAATATAGCTGAGAAGAAAAAAACCCAACGTCCCTGCCCACAAGGAAATTATTGTCTAGTGACTAAGGCTAAAAATAAACATAAGATATAATACCAGATTGTGATAAGTGCCAAGAAGAAAAATAGACTGGAATGGAAATAGGCAGGGATTATCACAGTGATGGGGTGGTGCTAATTCTAGATAGGGTAGTAAGGAAAAGCCCAAAAAGGTGACAGTCGAGTGATGTTAAAATTAGATGCGATCCAAGTTGGTCTCTAGGCTCACTCTATTCTTACATTTGTGTGTGGAAGTATAGATCACTTGAGAATTACCTGTATTGAGGAGGCTAATTTATTTGCAAGTTTTTTGCAATGGCAGTTGATGAATTAAATAACTTAAATATTGAAAACAAGAAAGTAAATCTTAGAAAGATGAAAATAATCTTCATTTAAGATCGTAGAATTAATATTAAATAAACAGCCTCATTTTAAAAAATGCCTTCAGGGGCACCTGGGTGGCTCAGTGGGTTAAGGCTTCTGCCTTCGGCTCAGGTCATGATCTCAGGGTCCTGGTATCAAGCCCCGCATCGGGCTCTCTGCTCAGCGGGGAGCTGCTTCCTCCTCTCTCTATGCCTGCCTCTCTGCCTACTTGTGATTGCTTTCTCTCTGCCAAATAAATAAATACAACCTTTAAAAAAATGCTTTCAGATACTCATGCTGTCATTTAAAAGCATTTTTTAAAATATCCACCATATGTTATATTCTACAAACTAGCAGTAAAAACAAGATACATGTTTCTTACCCTATAAAACTCAAATTCTATTCCCATAGCTGAGACATTCACTGTAATCTGAGTTAAAGATAACAAAATTGGTTGTCTATCTCCCTTGGATCTTCTTTCCTATATCAAAAAACTGACCTTACTGTTTCTTTTTGTGGCACTGCTCCTTCTACTTTTTCCAAAGATAAAGTAGCTCATTTACTTACTGAAAAATGGAACAAAATGAGAGAATACTATAGATGCCGTTTTGTTGTCATATCAGCATTGGTCATTTGTAATGGTGCCTGATGATATCTATAATGATATTGATGTATGATTCACTAAGTTTTTACAGTGTGTTAGATATTCTGTAACTCTGTGGGTGCCTGGGTGTCTCAGTCATTAAGCGTCTGCCTTTGGCTCAGGTCATGATCCCAGGGTCCTGGGATCGAGCCCCACATCAGGCTCCCAGCTGGGTGGGAAGCCCGCTTCTCCCTCTCCCACTCCTCCTGCTTGTGTTCCCTCTCTTGCTGTTTCTCTGTCAAATAAATAAATAAAATCTTAAAAAAATATTCTGTAACCTTGTATATGTTGTACTATTTAATTGTACCATGACTATGCTTATTATATTTTATAGATAAGTAAAATGAAGCTCAAAGAGAGGAAGTAGTTTGTTCAAGGTTATGTGATTCATAAGAGAAAAATCTGAATTAAAAAAATCAGACCAGTCTAATGCCAATGTCCAAACCACTGGGCTACAAATTAAGAAGAAAGGAACAAAATGAGATTTACTCCCAAGAATTTGAGAAATCAAAATGACAAATGACAAAACTGACATATCACATAACAGATTAGGGGTTCAGGAAATTTCCTCAAAAGGTTAGGCTGTTTCTTAGGCAGGAGCAAAATCAAACAGAAGATATTCATCTATCTGATAAAACAAAAGGTCAGTCAGGATAGAGTTAAGCTAGTATTAAAAGAACAGCAAGAACTCCAAAAGCACATGCTGGCATAGCCCCTGTGCCAGCATTGTGTAAGAGAGAAGGCATCCCAACGGTGCCTGGGTGGCTCAGTCAGTTGAGTGCATGCCTTTGGTTCAGGTCATGATCCCAGGGACCTCGGATCAGATGGAGCCCCAGTGCTCAACGGGGAGCCTGCTTCTCCCTCTCCCTCTGCCACTGGCCCCACTGGTGCTCTCTGGCTCTCTCTATCTCTCTGTCAAATAAATAAGTAAAATCTTCAAAAAGAGAGAGAGAAGGCATCCTGGTTAAAAAATGCCAGAGTATTACAATCCCACTCATTCGATTATATTTTTTGAATGCCTACCATACTTTAGATGCCACACTAAGTGTTGAGGACACAGCAGTAAACAAGATCCACAATGGCTCACACCGTCAAGGAACTTGTTTCTGGTAGAAATTTCTATCCAGAGAGAATTCTAAATGAAGGTTCTGATCGATCTTTGTCTGATGCCAGAAGTGTTTGAGTTACAAGACTCTTCTCATTCCGAACATATGTAGACCTGGTAATTTTCTGACTTTAATTGTATTTCTGTGTAGGCATTTTATAGTAGAATGTGCTGTTTTTGCCAACCTGAGAATTGTGATCTACATTATAATGACCTACCTGGAAGTAATTAATAAACAGTTTAGTTTGTATCTCATGAAATCAACCTATTATGGGCAAACTGACGAAGGTAAATTTGAACTTTCAAGACCAAGGAACAGATTTGGGCCCATGTAAATTAATCAAGGAAATGCCATCGTTGTGAGGCATTTTCTTGGGGGCAAGTCAGATAGGTAGCTATCCCAACCTTTCATTTGATCATTTCACTACCATCTTTTTTTTTTTTTTAAGATTTTTATTTATTTATTTGTCAGATAGAGATCACAAGTAGGCAGAGAGGCGGGCTGAGAGAGAGAGAGGTGGAAGCAGGCTCCCTGATGAGCAGAGAGCCGGATGGGGGGCTGGATCCCAGGACCCTGGAATCATGACCTGAACTGAAGGCAGAGGCTTTAACCCACTGAGCCACCCAGGCACCTGCACTATCATCTTTTAAATAAATTGACCCCAACTCAAATTATAAAGTAAGTTTAGAAGTTTACAATTAAAAAGTTTACTCTTCAAAATAATTAAAAATTATCTGATTAGAGATATTTGTAACTTTCTGTTTGAGAAAAGTATTCCATGTACTCAAAATAATTTTAATATAGATCTTGAATTTTTATCTCCATAGGTTCCATGCTATGTAATATGAACCACGATAAATAAAATTCTCCCTGTTCTGATTTCCTCCAATGACTCAAAGTGAGTTAATAATACTTCCACAGCCATCAATGTTCAACAGGAACTAAAAGGTACAACTGGAATCATAATTAATCAGGAAGCTTTACAGAAGGGTATCTTTATTGATCATTCATTAATGATATGTCTATAACTGATTCTATTTTTATTGGTATACAAGTGAAAAAGGAAACTTTTAATATGTGGAACTTCAGAAATCATTGAGATAGTCTGAGATAGCCTTGTGTACCACAAGGGCATGCTAAGTTCATTGACAAATGGCGACTTAGATGCAACCACAAGGATTCGATTTTTAAAGTCATACATTAAAACAGACACAATTACCTATTGCCATATAGTCTTTACGTAGTGGTCTCTTTACTGTAACATAGACAAACACGTTAAATATTGTTGAGATGCAGAAGGGACAAGAAAAGAATGTGTAGGTGAGATAACAAGACCTTAAGTTTGTTAAAGTTCTCTTGGCTTCCTTACTGTCTGGGTAGTAGAAAGATGTATTCCACTGAAGTTTCTGAATAGCCAAAACTGTATAAATCCACTCTGAAAACAACCGCAAAATATCTGCTTACATTTGAGCTCCTTCAATAAAATAACTTTCTGTTTAATAAATATCTCCTTCAATTATCATAGGGCAGCCAATTTTTCTCTATAAGAATTCTTCCTTAAAAAAAAATCTATACAATGTTCTACAATCCGTTTTCCCTTTAAATCCAACTTCTCAATTCATAACAAATTACTTCCTCTTAGTGAACCAGAGGTACTGTTGTAATCTTTTTATGCAGCATACTTTTTAAGCAGTTACAAATAAAGTAAGAGTGCATTTATAGAGAATGAATAATAATAAGAAGAATTAGTTCAGGTAAACATGACATTAGAAACAGTAAAAGAATTAGAATTGTATAAATTGCTTTTGAAAACTACTGCTATATCCAACACCATCTGTGTCTACTTTGTTGATCATCAAAAGCTTATCTCTATTTGGTTTTTCCACTCTGGAATGCAGCCTGAGAATAATTTTGAATACGAAAGCAAGCAGTGAAAACAAATAAAGGGTTACATTCATTACCAGACATTTGAAAGAAAAAATGAAATGGTGGCACAAAATTGAGCTGTGACTGAACAATTTTATAATCTCCAAATCCCTAATATATACTAGATGGTTGAAGGAGTAAGAGGATCCCATTGAAATAATATTTTCAGTGAAAGTACTTCTTATCAAACTGGCATTACAGAGGCTCTGAAGTTCATACATTTTCCAACTTTCTTATTATAGGAGGTACTCCAGAAATAATCAAATGCAGAGATCTTATACCCTTACTATAATTCCTTGCTATTACCAGCATCCCATTTTTGCTTAATGAAAAATATCCAGGAGAACTAGTGTACCTCTAAACACCGGCTCTATCTTATTTGATCTTCTATACACCTAGTTGTGCCTTTTAAAAGGTTATGGATTTAATAAGCAAGTGGTTCTCCCAGTCTTTTGGGTTAGGTACCCTTCAGAATCTGATTAAATACTGTGAGCCTTCTTGTACATCCATGTATTCACACACAATATTTTGCACAAATTTTCAGGGGATATATGCTCTCTATAAGTTAATCCATGCACTCCAGGTCAAGAGCACATGCTTGTAGTTAAAAGATGAAGGAAGAATAGATACTTTGTATTACTGATTTGAAAATTAAATTAAAAAGCAAAGAATAAAACAAATAGAACACACAAAAGAAAAAGAAAAAGAGGGGCACCTGGGTGGCTCAATGGGTTAAGCCGCTGCCTTCGGCTCGGGTCATGGTCTCAGGGTCCTGGAATCGAGTCCCACATCGGGCTCTCTGCTCTGCGGGGACCTGCTTCCCCCTCTCTCTCTGCCTGCCTCTCTGCCTACTTGTGATCTCTCTCTGTCAAATAAATAAATAAAATCTTTAAAAAAAAGAAAAAGAAAGAAAAGAAATGAGAAAGTAAACGAAAAAGAAACACGGGGAGGGACAAAGGGAGGGAGGGAAAGTCCTGAAAACATTCTGTGTTTACATATGGTAGGAAGAGCACCTTAAATCATCTTAATCCTGTTGCTGTTTATGCTGTCACCCCTTAAGGGTGGATAGGTCAATGAGAAAGGAGACCTCTTCTGTTTATTTCTCTAGCATTTATCCTGGCTCAGGGACAATGGCCTACATTCCATTACCTAACTTTTGGAAACTGTGATATGTCCATATGCCCCAGATATGTCCTACAGAAACTGATTTCCATACTAAAAATTAGGACATGTAGTCTGACACCATAGGTGTATTTATGGGAACATTAGTACTATCTAGGAAAGCCTACAATATCAGATAAATGTGTCCATTCCCTGATGAGTTTCATCATCTCACCTAAAATCTCTAACTAATCCATACTCACTATACAATTTTGTGTACTAATGTCTACTATTTACTTTGAAATACATAAAAAATAAGATGAATTGATGGGGTGTATACAGGAGTAATGGGTTTTAGATGTGTGATAAAGCAAAGATAGTGAAGGGATGGTAGATACTAGGTGTACAGACATCCACATCCACATCCACTGTAAAATTCTTGCAACTTTTCAAGGTGTTTAAAATTTTTTATAATAACAACGTTGGGAAAAATACAATGAAAAAAGAGAGGAATAAGAATATGACAAAAGAGATATTCCAAATTGTTAATAGTGGTTACAGTTGAGGGTAGAATTATATGTGATATTTATTTTATTACTTCTAGATTTCTCATTTTTCTATATTCTTCCTACTTTTTTAAGGTAATAAATAATATAATGTTTTATAAAGAATTTACAAATCAGACTGCTACAATTAGACTGCTGGATCACAGGCATTTTTATTAGGGACTAACATGAGATGAGAGATTTGCAAAGTAGGTGAGGGGCTGTGTCATTCTAGGGAGTGGACTTTATCTCTGAAGGTAACTAGGTGGGAGGGAGGATTAGCCTAGAAGGGCTATGCATAATGCGGTAGAAGTTGTTTTTTGTTGTTTTTGTTGCTAATGATTCTGGGAAAAAAAAGAAATGGAGTGGGATGGAGAAAGAAGTACAGAGTGTGCACGAGGCTAATGAGGAAACCCAGTAATCTATGTATCAAAATCTTCAATAGGTTTGGTCAATTACATAACACACAAAACTATTCTCATAGACAATGAGCACAAAAGCTCTAACTGACACAAATAACCACAAAATATGTGAGAATAGATCAGAGGGAGCAGTACTCCGCTGTACTAACAAAACGACTTCACAGTGCTGTCTTACCCTACTCCTTCATGGGAAGCAGGGAAGGAGAGGGAAACCTCTTTGAGGGAGTGTGGTTTTCTAGTATATGTGAATAATAGACAGATGTTCTTGAAAATACTTGCAACAGTGCACACATACACACAGAGCCACAATTGCTTTACTTGAACCTTTTAAGCACATATTAATAGTGGAAATACAGTAATAAAATTCTAGTAAAATCATTTGTCTTTCTGAGTTCCATGTTACTTTCTGGTTAAACAAGTTCAGTGAAATCAATCTTTTTTTTTTTTTTCTTCCAAAAAAAAAAAAAAAACCCAAATACTGAAAAGTAGCATTATAAAATAATACATATAATGCTTGCATTATAGTAAAGATTTTGCCCGAATAATGTTGGGATATACTTGTTGGGAGATTGGAGGACAAAATCTTCATTTACATTATTTTATACTGTCAAATCACTATTAAGACAATGACCATTTAAGCTTTTAGCAGCAGACTCTGAGTATACATAACTATAAGACCAATTTCTTACTACTCATATAAGAAAAGTTGTCTCTTCACTCTATGGAGTGAAGATTTAAACACCTGTCAAACATAAGGAAATGACACATTTTTAGCATCTTTAAATGACCTATTTTTATGTAATTCAAGGTTGCAAATGTAGTAGTCATGTACCCTATAATGGTAATTGACTGAAAAACAGTAATGTAGCAAAGAACAATGCTACTTCTTTTCTAAATTCATATGCTGTCTCAGTAAATGTAAAATGCACAATAAATTGTAAGCATAACACCATAAATGGATTGGGCATATTTTCCTCATATCATCTAAGACAAAACTATAGATGATACCATCTATTGCTTATGAATGAGAATTTGGACAGAGTAATCAGAAGCAATAAGATAAGAATGACAAAATGACTATGTTTTTTTCTCTAATTCTCTCAATACAGCATCAAATACAGCAGCCTGGGATCTCAGCAGCTGCCGGAGATACCTGGGAGTTGATACCATCATCTGAATATTTTTTCCCTTGTTTTTCCAATAGGTAGAATATAGAATGTAAATGGGGACATTCAAACAGCACCAGAAACCCTCTGAATGGACCCAGTTAGAAGGGAGCGTTAAACCTCTCTAAGGAACCATGGAGAAAGCAGTTGCTTGAGAAGCCGGAGTTCCTGACCTACCTCAGCTAGTCATGATTTGTAGGAACCAATGCAAAACCATGTGATGTATTAATTGTGTTTATGGCCCCAATTATTCATCCTCTCTGTTTTCATTCCCTTTGTAAAGAGAATTTTGAGTTCTTTCTCTAAGGTGAAGCCCATTGGACCACCAACTGACTGATTTGCTTTGGCCAGCAGAATGACTCAGTAACTGTTAAAAACCTGATGTCAAGGGACCTTGTGTGTTTCTGTTTTCCTCGTACTTTTGCCACTTCTATGAGAAGGCATACACTGATTAGACTGCTGGTCCCAAGAAAAAGATGAGAACCATGTAGGACAGAGCTGTCTCAACTAACGTATGCCAGCCAAGCCTAATCTGGAAAAGAGCGCAGGGTCACCCAGCAGGTACATGAATTACCCTAGCAGACAGCAACAAAACCACAGAATCAAGCCCGGCATGCAAATGTGTGGGAAAAAAATGTTCTTTTTCATAGGCCACTGAAGTTCCGTAATTATTATGCAGCAAATCTAACTGATATATAACTTAATCTCTGTGTCTAGTTTCCTTATCTGCATAAGTAGGTGACAAATTTTTAAAAAGGCTATTTAAAAGCTCTACAAATTTATAACACATAAAAAGTCTCAAAGTTCCACTGCCTATTTCAAAATGATTGGCTAAGACATTCTTATCCTTTGGTCTGTGTGGAAATTACCCAGTTATGATTTTTGTAACTGATACTTTAAATGCCGTAGAAAAATAACATTATAATAACTATCAAAAGAATGTGTTATGGGGCGCGTGGGTGGCTCAGTGGGTTAAAGCCTCTGCCTTTGGCTCAGGCCATGATTCCAGGGTCCTGGGATCGAGCCCCGCATTGGGCTCTCTGCTCAGTGGGGAGCCTGCTTCCTCCTCTCTCTGCCTGCCTCTCTGCCTACTTGTGATCTCTGTCAAATAAATAAATTAATTAAAAAAAAAAGAATGTGTTATTTCTTCATTTTACTTTTGTTAGAGAAAGGCAAGCAACTACATTATTTGAAGCCATCTCATATGAGCAATCTTGATGAAGGAGTTTAATAAAAGTGAGTGGCTACAGAGCTCCCCTGAAGTTTTATGCCTCTTTCAAGGAAACAACAATGGCAGCAACTAACTGAACCATGATATGGGAGAAGTAAAATACACTATAATTTTAAATTTAATTTCTTTATGCAAAACATTCAACCAGCTCTAAATAACCTGTCTGGTTTTTCTGCTATGTTGGGCCAAATTGTTTTTTGCAATGCTTTTCTTGATACACTTTTAAAAAACTATCCAATCATTATGCAACTTATTAGAATACATGGATTTTCTTAGTTCTATCTTATATATAATGATTTTCAGAATTATCCAATACAGAGGACTACAGTTTAGATGATTCAGACTGTCATAGAACAAATTTTTTAAAAACATGTGGTTAATGGATTTCCTTTCTGTGTTGGGCAAACTTCTAAGTAAATGCAAATATATTTAAATGAGTTCTGATTTCTTTAAAATTTTAAATTTAATTATCTGAAATGAATAAGAGAAGTAACCTTTTGAAAAACACCATTTCATTTAGCTTAATATTAGAAATTTTATGTTTCTAGTTTATACAGCCAATGAACTGCCGGGGAAAGTCGACCAAATGTGAGGCAGTGGAAAGAAGATCGGTTCTTTCTAAATATAACAATGTTTATTATGTACTCTGTACAGCAGAGATTCTTATTTTATTAATTTATTTTGATTTTATTTACTTATTTTTTTAAAGATTATTTATTTATTTATTTGACAGACAGAGATCACAAGTAGGCAGAGAAGCAGGCAGAGAGATAGGGAGAAGCAGGCTCCCTGCTGAGCAGAGAGCCCGGTGTGGGGCTCCATCCCAGGACCTTGAGATTATGACCTGAGCCGAAGGCAGAGGCTTTAAACCACTGAGTCACCCAGGTGACCGATTTTATTTATTTATTTTTTAAAGGCTTTATTTATTTATCCGAGGAAGAGAGAGAGGGCGCACATGCACTAGTAAGGAGCAAGGGCATGGGGAGAGGGAGAGGGAAAGGGAGAAGCAGACTCCCTGCTGAGCACAGAGCCCAGTGCAGGGTTCCATCCCAGGACCCTGAGGTCATGACCTGAGCCAAAGTCAGACCCTCTACCTAGTGAGCCACCCAGGTACCACAGAGATTTAAAACAAAACAAAACAAAACAAAATTGGGGTCAAATACTCGTGATTTAAAATGCAAAATAGATACATCAAACATTAGATCCAAACTCATGAGTCATTACAAAGAGATACGATTATATATTGATACATTATCCTATACAGCTAAGAAATCAAATATCAAATGTATCAATACCTAAAATGAATCATATAAAGTTAAATTGATACTCTAAATATACTCCCAGGAATTCTTTGAAAAAAAGAAAATACACAAATTAGTTTCCCAATGAGTATCTAAAATAGAGATATATATATATATAAAAGATGTATTTTCCAATAGGTTAGATGCTTATTCCAAAAGTAAGAATAGCTAACATTACTTTAGAGAGGCTGTACCTGAACAAAAATTAATATTTGGGGAGCAAAGGTATAGAAATATACATTTTTGGGAACCTCATATACCAGATTTAAACGTCAAAACAATCTGCAATGCTAATATTATTATCCTCATTTTTTTAGTACTGAAGGAATTACTTCAGAGACAGTATAAACCTTGGTCTAACAGTTCTCAACACATGGTCCCCAAGAACCTTTAAGGGGGTCTGGGAGGTCAAAAATCACTTCCATAAAAAGGTAGAAATAATATTATTTTCCTTTTTCTCTGTATTGAGATTTGCATTCTGGTACAAAAGCAATTGTGGGTGTAAGTACTGCTGCCTTATCACAAATCAAAGCAGTGGCACCAAACTATATTGATAGTGTATTCTTTACCAGCAGACACTTGGGAGAAAAAAAAAATGCTCTCTTCTAAGAATGTCCTTGACTAAACAGTAGAAATTCTATTAAATCACAACTCTCCAGGATACAACTTTTTAAATACTCTCTGTGACAATACTAGGGAACTAACTCCCTTCCATCTCATATCAAAATATTACAGTTGTCTCAAAGAAAGGCACCTGTGCAATTGTTTGAGTCTCAAGTGAAACTACCCCCCCCTTTTTATGGAATGCTATTTTTACTTGAAAGAATGACTGACAGATAAACTTCGCTAGTCAGACTTGGATATTTGGCAGGCATTTTCTTGAACATAAACAAAGGAAGCCTGTCACTTCAAAACAACAACAACAACTGACAATGATTTTTGCCAATGGTAAAATTTGAGCTTTTGAGCTAAAATTAGAATTTTGAGAGACTTCTATCAACCAAAGTCAGTTTGATAGCTTCCCAATACGTAAAATCTTTCCTGATGAGGAGGGGGAAATTAATGAAACAAATTTTATAATGAAAATTGTCGACATTTGAAAAACTTGCATTATTCAGTGAAAACAATGAGCAATGCATAATATTACAAAGTCATACATGCATAAGATGTTCAAAGTGTGAATCATACCAATGAAATTATTTATTTATTTTTTTAAAGATTTTATTTATTTATTTGACAGACAGAGATCACAAGTAGGCAGAGAGGCAGGCAGAGAGAGAGGAGGAAGCAGGCTGTCCGCAGAGCGGAGAGCCCGATATGGTGCTCGATCCCACGACCCTGGGATCATGACCTGAGCCGAAGGCAGCGGCTTTAACCCACTGAGCCACCCAGGCACCCCCAATGAAATTATTTCAACTCAGTATAGAAAGTTCACTGACATGGTTTCCAATTCTGCACTGCAACTTAATTTTAAGAAACTACTGCTTAACAAGTTTTAGGATAGCATTATAGATGAATATTCACGATTATCTAAAAGGTATGAAAATACTCCTTCCTCTTCCAACTACATATCTGTGTCAGGACAGATTTTCTTCATATACTTCAACAAAAATATTATATCACAACGGACTGAACGTAGAAACAGATAGGAGAATCTACCTGTCTTATGTCAAGCCAGGCATTAAAGAGATTTGCAAAAATGTAAAACAACATCTTCTTCATACTATTCTTATTTTGGAAAATAGTTATTTTTTAATTAACATATACTGTATTATTTGTTTCAGGGGTCCAGGTCTGTGATTCATCAATCTTACGCAATTCACAGCACTCACCATAGCACAGACTCTCCCCCATGTCCATTGCCCAGCCACCCCACCCCTACCCCCCACTCCCCACAACCATCAGTTTGTTTCCTGAAATTGCCTCCCTCTCTGGTTTCATCTTGTTTGTTTGTTTTTTTTAAGATTTTATTTATTTATTTGACAGACAGAGAGCACAAGTAGGCAGAGAGGCAGGCAGAGAGAGAGGAGGAAGCAGGCTCCCTGCCAGGCAGAGAGCCCGATGTGGGACTCGATCCCAAGACGATGAGATCTTGACCTGAGCCTAAGGCAGAGGCTTAACCCAACTGAGCCACCCAGGCGCCCTGGTTTCATCTTGTTTCATTTTTCCCTCTCTTCCCCTATGATCCTCTGTCTTGTTTCTCAAATTCCTCATATCAGTGAGATCATATGACAATTGTCTTTCTCTGATTGACTTATTTCACTTAGCATAATACCTCTAGTTATTTTTTATCAAAAATATTTATTTATGTTAAAAAGTAATGGAATTATTGTTATTTTAATGAATTGATATATATATTTCTAAAATAATTCAATTATAATTTAAAATTTAATAAGTACTGACAGGTATAACTCACGTTTTAAAAAGCCTCTTTGGGATCCTCAATAATTTTTAATAGTGTAGATGGGTCCCGAGACCAATGAAAGTGAGAACTACCTTAGGGGTTAAAGTATTAAAGCCCTGGGCGCCTGGGTGGCTCAGTGGGTTAAGCCTCTGTCTTCGGCTCAGGTCGTGATCTCGGGGTCCTGGGATTGAGTCCTGAGTCGGGCACTCTGCTTGGCGGGGAGCCTGCTTCCTCCTCTCTCGCTCTCTGCCTGTCTCTCTGCCTACTTGTGATTTCTCTCTGTTAAATAAATAAATAAAATCTTTAAAAAAATGATAAAGTATTAAAGCCCTGCTTATTCTGACCAAAAGCCCAGGTTTTTCCCAGTTGACTGCAATGTCCTTATAGACACACTATAGAGCTTGACATTTCAAAAACAGACAAAACAAACAAACAAACAAAACAGGGGCACGATTCTTTAAACATACCACAAGCAAAAATTTTGGCACCAATATGACCTAATGTTATTTTAAATACATTTCAGATTTTTATAAACCATATAACATATATGTGACTCATATTTAAAACAGTTTAAAATGGCATTTATTACTATTATTTGAGTCACAAAGATATGAAGCAATTTCCCCAATTTACCTGCAACGTGCTACTCAGGGAAGTGCAAATTTTTTCAAAAGACTAAGAATGTAGTCTTGGAGCAAAAGTGAATCATGCTTTAAGAACATTCTTAAACATTCAATTAAATTAAGAATTGCCATATCCTTAAAATTTGTTTTTCTACTATTTGATACAATATTTTTTTTTTAAAGATTTTACTTATTTATTTGTCAGAGAGCGCAGGAGCGAGCACAGGCAGACAGAGTGGCAGGCAGAGGCAGAGGGAGAAGCAGGCTCACTGCTGAGCAAGGAGCCCGATGTGGGACTCGATCCCAGGATGCCGGGATCATGACCCGAGCCGAAGGCAGCTGCTTAACCAACTGAGCCACCCAGGCGTCCCTTGATACAATATTTTAAGAACATCTTCCACCATGGTAAGACATATGTAGATAGCCTTAATTCCCTAGACATACTTTTAATTAGGGTAATTTATCTTTTTAGGTAAAAACAGCTGACTTGTTAAACAAGAGACATTATAGTATGCTCGTTTTCCCATTATCAAAATTGTCTGCTTAGTTTGCTAACAAGTCATTGATCTTTCTATCTCAATAAAACTGCAGGCTAATATCAAATTTCAAAGAGTGAATTTCATGATATTGGTATAATTAGGGATGATCTGATAAATTTTTTAAATAATTCCTTAAGCTTCATACCCAGTGAAAGCTAAAAAAGATGTTCATGATGGGGACGCCTGGGTGGCTCAGTTGGTTAAGCGGCTGCCTTCAGCTCAGGTCATGATCCCAGCGTCCTGGGATTGAGTCCCATATCGGGCTCCTTGCTCGGCAGGGAGTCTGCTGCTCCCTCTGCTTCTGCCTGCCTCTCTGTCTGCCTGTGCTTGCTATCTCTCTAACTAATAAATAAATAAAATCTTAAAAAAAAAAAAAAAGATGTTCATGATGGAAAAATGATGTTTCAAGTTGAAAGTTGTCTTTGACCTAATCAGAATATGTAGTAAACCTTTAGTATCTATTTGACCAGTGATTTAAATATGGAGGATAAAATGGATAAGCAAAATGTGTTATTAAAGAATGTTTCACCTGGCTTAGATATAATTGGCCCTCAGAGAAAATATTACAAACTTGCAAGGAGCACTGGGTGTGGCACATAAATAATGAATCTTGGGACACTGAAAAAATAACATAAAATTAATTAATTAATTAATTAATTAAAAGATCACACACTTCTTTGGAAAAAACAAACCAAAAAAAAACAAAGGAGAAGCCAAAATGAATAAACAAGAAATGAGGAGCCATATAAAAATACAAAAGAAAAGAAAAATAAATGACTCATTTAAAAAATCTACTACAGGGGCGCCTGGGTGGCTCAGTGGGTTAAAAGCCTCTGCCTTCGGCTCAGGGCATGATCCCAGAGTCCTGGGATCGAGCCCCGAATCAGGCTCTCTGCTCAGCGGGGAGCCTGCTTCCTCCTCTCTCTCTGCCTACCTCTCTGCCTACTTGTGATCTCTGTCAAATAAATAAATAAAATCTTAAAAAAAATCTATTTCATGTACACTGGGATACTTATAGATTAAAACAAGAAACAATTTAGATAGCACACATGTACAGAAATCAGGAAATAAAAAACAAATTTGGACTATCTATGAAAAGAGATACTCAGCTGATCTAACTAATCAATATCTATACCTCAAAGTGACCTAGAGAGCATTCATTAATTTCATGTATTAATTTTTTAAAAGGCAGGTGAATGCTTCTGTTTCCAATAAAATAATATGTGGACTAATAATCTATATAACAGAAACTAGAGCTCTCTCCACAGGCTGAAAAACACTGAACTTAAATACAGAGATGCCTGGTGGTTGGACTGTGGGCAGATAGCCAGGAGTATGAAACAAAGAGAAGGGCAAACTGCGGAACATTTTAAATGCCACGGTAAAAGCAATGGTGGAAGCCTGTGTTACGTGGTAATAAAATGCAATGTGGCCACTGAAATGAGAATCACTTTTGGTCTCCCAGGAAGGGCTGGAGCTGTGAAATTGGACAGAACAGAGGGGTCACAAATTGCCTCTGCAGGAGACACTGGCATGGTATGCACAAGGAGGAAAATCACGAAATCTAATCATGCAAAATACGAACTCTAGTTTTTCAAGTTTTCTAGTGTAAAGCAGCTTGTGTTGGTTTCTAATTATTCCCAAAGAATCACTCCCAGGGCTTAAAGAGTGTTCTCCTTTGGAAGATTCATGAAAGCAATTTCTCAGTGCTATAAGTAGGGGCACAACTCAGTAACTGCTTTGTTTTATTTACCAGGCACTACAAACCAGTAAAAGTAACCATAAACATGAACAGGCTTCCCTCTTCATGTTGGTAATTACAGTGAAATTTGCAGCCCACTCCTGTTATATGTTGTAAGAGTATATAACAACATACAGCATCTATCTTTGTTACGGGCTTTATTCTGGGGTATATTTTATTACCTCACTCATCTTTACCATTTAATTATGATTTACGTTATCTTGTTATGACATATATTTTGATGTCTTAAAAAATTCCTAAAATCTGTTTTAGCTTACAAAAGGGTATTTGTAAATGGATATTTTAATTTTATTTTCTAAATAGCAACAGTGAAAGTATATAAATTCTGAAAAAGTTTTTGAATTCTAGGGCTAACATTCAAAATCTTTAATCAATTATTATCTTTCTTTATATGCAAAAATGGTGGGTGCTTATAAAATCAGTATAGACCCTTTAGCTGGTTGCCTCAGATAAGAGAACATGTGTGTGAGATCACTGACCAGGTTTAGGTGTACCCTCTGTGGCCCTAGACAAAAGCAAAACTAGCTGCCTTCTAAGGAATTCTGCCCAGAAACTTGGCATCAGTGACACCTATCCAGTAAATCAGGCTAGATTTTTTTTGCTCAATTGCTTGAAAAAGTATATTTAATTATGTTCTGCATCTGATAAAATAAGCTTCCTAAAATTATTAAAAAGAATTAAAAAGTACACTGAAGAAGAGATAGAGTGAAAGCCAACAGAGGAAGAACTTCCAAAAGTTTGTTGTTGTTGTTGTTTTTTACCTATAACTTTTTTTAAAAAAAGATTTATTTATTTGACAGAGAGAGAGAGAGAGAGATCATAAGCAGGGGGAGCAGCAGTCAGAGGGAGAGGGAGAAGCAGACTCCCGCTGAGCAGAGAGTCTGATTTGGGACTCGATCCCCCAACCCCGGGATCACGACCTGAGCAGAAGGCAGGCGTCTAACTGACTGAGCCACCCAGGCGTCCCAGAATATGCTCATTTATGTTAGGAATGTATAACTTGATTGAGGGGGATTCTATACATATAAATAGTAACTGATGAATTTTTCACAACTCTTTATGAAAGTAGGGGTTATAGGAATTCAGGTGAAATCTCTGCTTGTTGGGTAATCTTGATGTCAGAAAAGTTAACCTCTGTGTACCTCGTTTTCATCGTCTCTAATTGATGAGGGGATACTAAGTGTACATGAGACTAGTTTAGAACTTAATCAGATAATGCAGATGAATCAAACTACTTGATACCATGATACCATGTAAGCTCTCTATGTCAGATACACATTTTGACACCAACACACTTACACACATAAAAGTATTACCTATAATTTGTTACTTATCTTGCCAGTCATGCCAAGCAAGGAACCTCAAATTTTATCTTACCACAAAACATCCATTTCTAATTATTGATCAAAAGACAGTAATTAGGACCTGGGGGAAAAAGTGTGCTAACTGCATTGATGAGAAAAGATATGCAAGAAATTGCTTTTTAAGAGACAAAGTACACAAAGTAAATGAACACATGAATGATTAATAAACAGATAAAATAAAATAAGCCCTTTCATTTGACCAAAGGTTAAAACAGATGAGTAAAGTTTCCAAGACCTTACGGTTACCCAAATAATCTCTCTATGCCTTGTCAGTGAATATGGAGAAATATGTCACTGAAAGGGGTCTAAAAAGGTTACTCAATCCATCTCTCTCCTCCAGTTGGGACCACACTGACATAGGCAAGACTCACAGAGTTCCTACACCATTGATTTTTAAAACCTTCAAGCAAATTGATTGTTCCATTTTCTGTGGTAACCTTCGCCAAGGTTCATTGGCCTGCTTTGTCAGAAAATTCTTCCTTGTCGCCAGATTAAATCCCTCTTATCTATCCAATCATGTTTTGATCTCAGTTTCACTAGAAAATGTCAAGTATTGAAATTTTAAAAATCAATTTAATAAACATTGAGTGAAATTCAGTAATTTCCCTTCGGCCCTGATAATTTTCTGGAAGAGTCCATAGCATCTCTCTTAAGAAGAAGAATTTACTCAAAGCTTAAATGAAGATGTAGTTAAAGACCATGTTTCTAAGACTCCCACAACAGTATCTCCTCTATCAGATGTTCTTCTAAAATCTTGTGTCTCATCCATCAAGAGAGTAGATGTAATTCCCTTCCCTTTACATTTGTAACTTGTTTGTGCCCATAGATTGTGGCTCAAGTGATGCAGTATGACTTACAAGGTAAGGTCAGAAAACACCGTTTAACTTCCACCCTGTGGGCAAGGGACCCTGAGCCAGCATGTAGGGAGGCCCAGTGTCCTGAGGCTGCCCAGCTTTGAATCCATACATGGCAATGGGACAGCACGCAGACAGATGACCAACCGGACTCTTCCAGCCAGTGGCTGTTCTAGCTCCAGGAAGCCTGTGGCAGCAACTGCCTGACCCACCCTAAGTCTGATCTGCCCAGTCACACCCTTCTCAGAATCCTGACCTGTGTGACCAGTATGTTTGGGAATGGTTTGGTATTCAGTAATACTAACTAGAACATCCTCTTGACCAGAACACTGTAAAGAGAGGTCTAAGATAGGTCTAGTGTCTATGAGGAAAGCTAAAATTGATAAGCTACAAATGACAGGCAGAAAGGGGTATTACTCTTTCTTAAAAATGTGCTTTGCGTGTGGGAAAGCATCTGAAGCATACTTTTTAAAAAAATTTTATTTATTTATTTGACAGAGAGAGATCACAAGTAGGCAGAGAAGCCTGCAGAGAGAGAAGAGGAAGCAGGCTCCCTGCTAAGCAGAGAGCCCAATGTGGGGCTCCATCCCAGGACCTTGAGATCATGACCTGAGCCAAAGGCAGAGGCTTTAAACAACACTGAGCCACCCAGGCGCCCCATCTGAAGCATACTTTGATGACACTTCCAGAAAGGGTTACTTATCCCATCTTCTGTACTGCAAAAACATTTTGCACTTCTACTCCTTCAGTTAATAGACATCATTGTTTATTTTTATGTGTCTATCTTTCCTCCTAGGCAGTAACTTACTTGAAGACAGTCTATGCATTATTTATCTTTGTGTCTCCAAATCCTAACACAATGCTTGTCACATAGGAAGCACTAATATATACACGTGTGCTGAACAAACAAATGAATAACTATTTTCTTACAATGCATACAGGCATGGCTATGCACCAAAAGACTTCTTAAGCATAGATAAACAATTTGACTTTAGCTTTCAAAAAACTCATCAGCTTCTACAAGATAGTGGGAAAGAAGCCGGTCTTCTCACTTATCTCCATACTGAACAATTCCATTCCAAAGAACCATTTCTGGGAGTTAATTTCCCTCCATTTAATTGCTTTTTTGTTTCTTTTATCTGAAAAGTCTCTGAAACTCTGAAGCCCATACCTCCCTCTTTGACTCCACAATCTTTCTTACCTATCTACTTTGTGTACAATCGTCCCCTAATACGCAGGCAAGACATTCCTAGACTCCCTGCAAATACTACCAAACATACATACCTATGATAAAGTTTAATTTATAAATTAAGCACACTAGGAAAGCAACAATAACTAATGATAAAATAGAACAATTACAACAATCTACTATAATAGAAGCTATGTGAATGTGGTCTCTCTCAATACCTTATTGTCCTGTACTCACCCTTAGTCTGATGATGATGTGAGAGGAGAAAATGCCTAAGCGATGGGATCAAGAATCAGTGAGGGGAACGACACAGGTATTGTCACGTAGCATTAGGCTACCATTGACCTTCTGATGACTTTTTTTAAAAAGATTTTATTTATGTATTTGACAGACAGAGATCACAAGCAGGCAGAGAGGCAGACAGAGAGAGGGGGTGGGGGAAGCAGGCTCCCTGCTGAGCAGAAAGCCCGAGGCGGGGCTTGATCCCAGGACCCCAAGATCATGACCTGGGCTGAAGGCAGAGGCTTTAAACCACTGAGCCACCCAGGCACCCCACCTTCTGATGATTTATCAGAAGGAGCCTCACTGGCTTCCGGATCGCAGTTGACTGCGTTGAAACCCCTGAAAGTGAAACTGTGGGTAAGGGGCAACTATCGCACATGGTTTTTCTGTTAATTTAAAGAAGTAGTCATTTTTAACTTGGAATATTACAAAAATGTTTTCTCTTACATAAAGGAAGGAAGAAATGACAAAGTTTAATGTTATTCTTTTTCTTTTAAGTCATCATAATTTTATGTATGCATTTTAACATGACAAGGAAGAAGCAATTGAGATGTGTTTTCAACAGGTCATAAAACCTACTGATATTCTGTTATGGAATTTATTGACAAATGAGTCAAATTTTCTCCTATGACTTTTTTTTTCTTTTTTTTAAGAGAAAGTACACATGAGTGGGAGGTGGAGGTGGAGACAGGCAGAAGGAGAAGGAGAGAAATCTCAAGCAGGCTCCATACCCAGCACAGCCAGCACAGAGCCCAACACAGGACTCAATCTGGCAAACGTGAGATCATGACCTGAGCTGAAATCAAGAGTCGGATGCTCAACTAACAAGCCACCCAGGTGCCCCCATGCCAATTTTTTTAATAAAGAAAATATTGTTAGGGGCGCCTGGGTGGCTCAGTGGGTTAAAGCCTCTGCCTTCGGCTCGTCATGATCTCAGGGTCCTGGGATTGAGCCCCGCATTGGGCTCTCTGCTCAGAAGGGAGCCTGCTTCCCTTCCTCTCTCTCTGCCTGCTGCTCTGCCTATTTGTGATCTCTCTCTCTGTCAAATAAATAAATAAAATCTAAAAAAAAAGAGAAAATATTGTTTGTCACTATCAAATTTTCTCTTTTTTGAACAGCATTCAGATCTTCGCTTTACATCTTTATTTTAAATCCCATATGAATTTTATTGTCTTATTTCCTTTTTTTTATTCTTACCTCATAGGCTAATTTCTGTTTTTATTGGATCTTGCTAGGAATCTCATATTTAGTGTCACTTGCAAATTCCCTTCTTCATCTGACTTATTCATCTTACAGAATATGAATTCAAATGTGTAAATAATAAAACATAGCATCAGTTTCTTCTTTCCCTACTGGCCCAACCTGTTGTAGAGAGGGTTCCCATTAATTTGGTATTTCTGATCATTGTGATTTGTATGAAACTATGACTGCTAGGAATTTTGCATAAGTTTAATTCTATGAAGTCAAGGGAATTTTTTTTCCTACCATGAATTTGTGTTATGAATACAATGTATTTTAAGTAATCTTTTGTATTAGTATACATTCTGCAAAGAGAGAGTACTTTTTCTTCCCTCTCCCTTTAAAACTTAGGCATGTTCTGGTTTTATGACTTTAAAACAATTCAGTGTTATAGGCATAGTCCTTCTGGAAGTGATATTAAAAAAAAAAAAAAACAACCATAATAGGGGCGCCTGGGTGGCGCAGTGTTAAGCCTCTGCCTTGGGCTTAGGTCATGATCTCAGGATCCTGGGATCAAGCCCTGCACTGGGTTCTCTGCTCAGCAGGGAGCCTGCTTCCCTCTCTCTCTGCCTGCCTCTCTGCTGTTTGTGATCTCTATCAAATAAATAAATAAAATCTTTTTAAAAAACCAACCATAATAATAGTAGCTTCCTTTTATTTCATGCTTAAAATGTTTTCCCAGGCACTTTTCATATGGATAATTAGCACTGATACAGCCTATCGTGTACCGGGACATTAACATATTTAATCATCACCACGACTCAGGGGCAACATACTTATATTGTTCACATTTTACCCAGGAGGAAACAAAGACACAGAGTCAACTAACTTGTAAGCAGTTGAGCCAAGATTAAAACCCAGACTCTCTGACTCCAGAGCTCTAACATAATGCTCTCTTCTTCTTAGGCAGGCTGCAACACCCCCTATTAGTTTGTCATTTACTTCTCTGTAAAGTGAGTCTCTAGTAGAGTAAGGAACCACTCCAAAATTCACCCAGCCGCTGAGTCCTGGAGTTCAGAGTTGAGCCACACCACCTGTTTGATTCCAAGGAATATGCATCCCCCCATAATAGTGGGGCAAAGATCCAGTGATCAAAGGAGAGTGGAGAGGGCTAACTCTTGGCCCTTCCAGTTGAGGCAAGCCACCTTCTGCCACCAGCTCTCCACTCTTCTTGCTCTGCATCACAGCTACTTAAAACCTATGTGATATACTCTCCACACATCACAGCAGTCAAGGTGTGTGTTTCCTATGAATTAAAAAATTAAATTAAATGATAATGTATACTTAGTATACTTATACTAAGTATACCTAGTATACTTATAAGTATAAGTATACTATATATAAGTATATAAGTATAGTATATATATATATACTATATAAGTATACTAAGTATACTTATAAGTATAAGTATACTAAGTATACCTAGTATACTTAGTATACAGAATGTATACTAATACAAAATTAATTAAAAGTTGATCTTGACATAAAGAAACTTTCTTTCTAGAGGATTTGTTACATTGTGTCTCATTCAGTGTCTGCTCCTAAGTCCTGAACAAGTAAGAGTTAATGAATCAAGGCTCTGAATTGGTGGTTAATTGTAATCAATCAGAACAGCATAATAAGAACAAGTCGTCCATTTAATTGAAGAAATCTCTTCCTGTCTATATTAGTTTAATTATTAATGACCATTTCCTAACTCTCTTATTTCAAGAAGTGACTACCAACATTACTTAGATACCCTGAAAGTTGTTTCCTTGGTGTTCTAGGATTCTTTTGAATATTTTTTAATCTCCCCATCCTAGTGCCCACTGCTGTCACTTAAAATGATTTTCAATGGATCTCTCTTGTTGAACAGAAAGAAAACACTTTTTTGTCAGTAGTTCCCTGTAGCTTCTAAGTTCATATGCATTATATTGACAGTATTTCCTCCACACACTGTCTGGGCTCAGCTAGCCTGCAGAAACCAGCCATCATTCTAGACCTGTCACATAACAATCAGATCTGTCGAAACAATGTTAAAGACTATGAGCTTCACTCTGTCATAGTTAAATGATCCCTTTTACCCACTGCTAAAAATATTACATGCCTCCTGACTTTGTTTAATTGTTCTCAAGGAACAATTTTGTAGATTGTCACTGTCAGTTAAAGTTTTTGAAGAGGCAACTCTCAAGCAGAAACTGAAATGATGAAGCTCAAAAGATTAGCATACAACCCCAAAGAGGAGCAATACTAATGAAGCTGAAGCCACATCGTACCACCCCACCGACTTCGCATCCAGCTGTGAGATTCAAACTCTAAACTCCCTCCACCTCCCCCAAGCTCCACCCTTTCTGAGAATCTTCTTCCAGGAAGGAATATCTACTTCTCAGCTGCTCAGTTAAAGGAGCTTACAGACCCTGAGGTTAATTTCTGCCTGGATCACGCTCTATGGCTTTACTCAGTGGAAAATTTGGTGCCAAAGAATGTTTAATGAGTTCCAAAGAGGCAATCACCAGCACAGAAGTGAATTTAAATTTCACACTAATGCCAGCTAGTGCTTCATGGGCAGAACTGCAGCCAACCAACCCACATTTTATAGCTGTCTTTTCCTCATTTGCATCTGGATTGTCTTCTATGCCACTAGCACCTCAATTTGTTTTGAAAGCACATCGTTCCCAAGTACAGGTTTTAATGTTCTATATAGATATTTGGTTTTGATTTGGTCTGAAGATTTTTCTGGTTTTATATAAGGCATACATTAATTCTATGCCCCTCCTCCATACCCCAAATTCTCTCCATGTTCACTAAGGAAGAAAAAAGAAGATATAATTGAGTAACCTATAATCTGGCATGGAACAACCTAATTTTTCCTGATTACAATAAAAGACAAAATAAGAACCACACACCATTGTGTGCTAAGTGGCCACTGTTGGCCATTATGGCTTCAGGGCCACCAATCAATTTCTAAGACTTTCCAAATGTCAAAAAGGGAGCTCCAAATGATAGATTAGAGGAAATGTTCCAAGTGCACAGAAGTCTCACCACCAGCCATGTCAGCACCAGGTTGATGATGATGTTCACTGTGCTTAAATTGGGCAGTTTTCCTAATTTTCAAAAGAATTCTCATGGCTTATGTATATCCTGCACCACCTGCAAGCTGGTAACAATGCAAAAAACTACCTTCTAAGTCTGACCTGGCACTATTGCTTTCTCTCTAAAAGTATTAAATAATGAGATTATATATTGGGTTCCCCTAAGGCATGAGCTAAACCTGAAAATATTATCACTTTACTGTCAGATATTTAGTTTGGATCTAAAGTAGTAGAACAAGGGGTCATATAGGAACTTAATCATTTGAATCATTTATCCATGTTTATTCATATACCCAATAAATATTTATTGGAAAACATTGTATACCAGACATTACGGTAAAATGATTAAAAAAAAATTAGAAAAAAAAACCCCACAGAAACTGAGTCCATTAACAAGGACTTGGCAATATCAGGGACAGAGGACTAAACCAGGAAAACAAAACATTCTCAAATAAAGGACAGTTCAGGGATATCTAGTTTTGTGCTTGTATAATATCCTAACACTGGTCCTCACTGAGGCCCGGGATCAAAAAGGGGTCTGCAATCCTAGAAACCGCTCCTCCTGACAGAGTCTCTCCCCATTGTACAAACTCTGATCTCATTAGAAGGTTGGGTCTGCTCTAAGCGTAGCTGCATCAGTGATGGCTAGACTAGGCTGAGCGCAGAGCTGAAGGAAGCAAGCGCAAGCACGTGTCACTGGAAGTTAGTGCAGGACCTGGTTTCCTGCCAGAGACTTTCAGCAACATGGGAACAGGTGGAAAGGGAGCAGACTCCCGTTGTAAGCCAAGACTATAAGTTTGTATAGGAAAAGTTTGGAAAGTACATTTTATTGCATACCACCATATGGCTACTCAACTGGTACATTTCATAATTTCATGATGCTATATGTGTTCCATATCAATCATTTCTCTGAGACACATTCATTAAAGACTGAGCATAATTTCTTCGGAGTTACTAGTTCTTGTGACATCAGCTTTTAATCAGCTTCAAGAGATAGAATATACTAGTTATTAGTTTTCCAGTGAGTGAGCTCCAGTTTCAATTATATTGAAAATACTTTTACCTTAACGATTTAGGAGGATTTAGCTCCTCGTCCATTTGAGGAGGAAGAGTAAGGAGGAAGTGGGGGAAGAAGGAAGAAGGGGAGAAGGAGGAGAAAGAAATACTTCCTTAAAAACAAGTACCCAAATTATCCCTCCTTAGAGAGGGATAGAGGGATAGAAAACTTTTGAATTATGAGATTTTCACATACAAGGAGGGGTGACTCTCTTTTTTTTTTTTTAAGGTATTGACAGCAGATGTAAGGCAAATGGTGATAAGAGAAAGCTGTGGAATCAAATATAATCCAGTGATAGAGGCTTTTGTCTGGAATTCTAAAATAAAGAAAGAAGGGTGAGACCCAGTCAAATTTGCTCTCGGTCCTGCAGTCTTTTATAGCAGTGCCCTAGTATTCCTCCCAATCCTACTTAATAGAAGGCAACTGATTAATGCCAAGACACATTATGGAAATGTAAAGCACTCAAATGAAAGTAAATTCACCTATATTCTTTAATATTAATCCCGCGTTCTTTGTATCTTTAATATTTTCCTTAATTCTATTATGAACTCTTCCAGGTAACTTGACAAGGCATTAGTTTGTGGATAAACAATTTGCAAGGTACAAATGCTTTGAAAGAAGGAAATTACTGTGAAATGAAAAAGCCAATGATAGAACTTATTCCAGGCTCTGAATACAAAATCAAATCTATCAAATACATTTTTTTCTTACTGGATATTTCAGTCCATTGAGTTTAAGACATAATTGGATTTTTCCCTAAAATAATCAAGCTCAAAATCAAAATTCCTTTTCACAGGGGTTTTACATAATTCAAAACCTTGCTTCTATATTTGGGTAGAAAGTACTGTAACAAGGGTTTCATGCGGCTATTTATCCAGCACAGATTTATGAAGCATTTACTATGTATACGAACTAGGTACTACTGAGATTGTAAAGATTAGTTAGTGTTGAAACCTGTTTTAAAGGAACAGTTGTAGGAGAGATAAGACATGTACATAAATAACCAAAATACAAGCAATATTCTCCCTCTTCATCCCATGATATAAAAGTGGTTTCTGGTTAAAAGTTATCTATGGGGGTGCCTGGGTGGCTTAGTCATTAAGCGTCTGCCTCCAGCTCAGGTCATATTCCGGGGTCCAGGCATCCAGTGCCCATATTGGGCTCCCTGCTCAGCAGGAAGCCTGCTTCTCCCTCTCTGACTCCCCTGTTTGTGTTCCCTCTCTCACTGTGTCTCTCTCTGTCAAATAAATAAATAAAATCTTTAAAGAATTAAAATAAAATAAAATGAAATAAATGCTACCTATGTTTAGAAAAGAAGTTATCTTCATCTGAGTTAAGGGAGTGTTGGGAGGTTTTTCAGAAGAATTCGTATTTTTAGCAAGGCCTTGACAAATAGGTAGGTTTAGGTACATGGAGTTCATTTAAGTACATTTACATACACGGGAAGAGAAATATAAGTGGAAGGAAGGAGATACTCAAGTTATGGAGGCACGGCACTATTCCAAACACTGGTGTTATTATGGAGGACAGAACAGGCGCAAACCTTTGTTTTTTTCACTGAGCATATGTTCTGGGGAGGAAAGAAAATAAATATAATAAGTAGGTAGATTATATGGTCTATTGGAAGATGATAAGTACAATGAAGAAAAATAAGCTAAGTAAGGAGGATGGGGAATGTGGTTCCCATTTTAAGTGGGGTAATCAGGGTAGACCACAGCACAAAGAAGATATTTAAATGAAGCAATGACAAAGCAAGCCCAAAGATCACATCGGAAAAAGCTTCAGCAGAAGGGGAGCGTTGGTTGGTGAAGTTGTTGGCAGAACAAGGATAGATTGCAGAGGACCTCAAATGCCAAACTAGGGAATTTGGATTTCATTTTATAGACACTAGGGAGATGTTAACGATTTTTGAGGAAAGATTTAAAAAGATCTGGGCTGAGCTTTATGTAGATGACTCTGGCAGATAGTTTAAATGGAAGGGACAGAAAAAAATGGCAGGGAGACCTCCTACTCCCTCCTACAAATTAGGAAGTAAAAGGACTATATTAATAGTTCAGGAAAAAAATTTAGTTTATATAAACTAATTCTTTTTACTAGTTCATTATATATATATCATATATGTATATATGTATATATTATATATACATATATATATATCACTGTGGTCTCACAAGATAACTTTAGTGAACAAAACTGGCAGATATTCCTACCCATGTGGATCCTGCATTCTAGAATAGTAGTCAGTTAATACACATGAACATAACATAAACACTAAATATAAGTAAATACATTATAAATATATAGTATAGTAGAAGGTAGCATATCTTTTTTTTAAGATTTTATTTATTATTTGACAAAAAGAGACACAGTGAGATAGGGAACACAAGCAGAGGGGGTGAGAGGGAGACGCAGGCTTCCTGCTGAGCTGAGAGAGAGTCTGATGTGGGGCTTGACCCCAGGACTCTGGGATCATGACCTGAGCTGAAGACAGATGCTTAACTGCTTAACTGCTTAACAACTGAGCCACCCAGGTGTCCTGGTAGCATGTCTTCTGGAGAAAAGACAGAATAGGCTAGGGGACAGTGAGAGATGGAAGTGGGTTTTGATGCCACAGAACCAATATAGTATCAAATGTTGGCTCTTATCAAAGGCAATATTCACACTTCCAAAAAAAGTTATAAAAATTTCTACCCTGACACAGATATAATAAAAAAACAATAAATCTCTTAAATTTAACAACACATCAATATAATCCAATGGTCAAAGAGACACAAAAGCATTTCTAAATCTCATGTCTTGTCTGTATGAATAATGATATATGTTACTCATAAGTTACACTTGGAGGGCTTCTAAAAGTAAATAATGTTAAAAATTTGTCTCTCTAGACAGACCCAGACAAATGTATCCCATTGGAGAAACACATTGGACTTTAAATGATAGAGAAAAAGAATATGCTTCTAGAGTCCTTAATTCCCATAAGAAATAAGACAACGACATGTTCCCTGATATATAGCAAGTAAGTATAAGGCTCTGAAAAATTTTTGAGAAAATTAATGATCACATCAAGTTCAATTTTAAGGTATTACTGTTGTTCTAGTGACAAATTACTTTCCCCAAAGCACGGGCTATAGATCTTTTCATTGATATTTTCTACCAACATATTAGTGGGTTAGATCAATATATTTATTATAACGATCTCATGCATGATAATTTTATATGATTTCTAAAATTAAAGCTAGAAATGGACAAACTCTTGCAATTGTACTATTTGTACAAGCCTTTTGATTCCTACCCAACATAATAATAATGTTGGACGTTCAGCAGGTCTCACAGTAAATGACTTATTTGGCCCTCTCAAGTTTCCAAATTCAAATCACTTTTTTCATCTTGCCAATCAGTGCCTACCCACTGCAATGAAATATGATGGGCACTACTAAATAGCGATATCAGATACAGATTGTCCAGTGTAGGAGTAGATTACACAACACAAAGTAATATTTTCTAACATCAACAAAAAAGAATTTCTGCTTTCCACTAAGGCAAAGTATTTCATATTCATCAGAACAACCACAGAAACTAGAAACAAAGAATGGTACTAAATGAGTTTCCCAGAATTGGTATTGCTATTTGCCTCAGTGCAGACACACATACCATAGTGCAGAGAGGCTAAAAGTTGGATAGTGCTCTTGTTTTATGGCTTAAAAAGTTAAGAGTCAGATTTAGGGGCTCATGCACTGGGACGTAAAGGAGGAAATTTTGTGCCATTATCCTTCAACCAAGAATCACTAGGTAGGAGAGCACCTGCTGAATAAAATTGGGTTTATTAACTCAGAAATGAGAACACACACCAGGGGAGCCTCATAGGTTCTAGCACTAAAGTTCGTGTTATGTTCTTTGGGGACAGTTTGAGGAGGCAGAATTTTGCTCTAGGTTCAATGTTGTTAGAAAGAAGAGGTAATTCTACTATTGAGAATCTTAATAGTTCTAATCTAGTAACCATGAACGAAGCAGCAACCACTTATACTAGCCACAGAGGGAAAGTTTAGTCATTTTTGTGGATCGGATACTTTTCTTTTTGTCTATTTTTGGACATGGTTATAGAATGATTTCATTTTTGTCTTGACTCATTATAGTCACAGAACGGTCCTGCCTGATGTTTGTATTCTGAGCTTTGTTTTGTTTTAGGTTCAATAGTGGCATACCATAGCCTACTGTGCGTGCCTGGCTAACTCTAAGCAACATAAAGTCCCACCGGTTAGTGTCAGGCTGGGTCCCAGCTGTCTTTTCTCTTTGTCATCTGGAAAGGAGAGAGGTTCAGAAGGAAGCATCAAATTCTGCCCAAATATCTGGCTGACTGTTGAGCTACATCTGGGCAGAGTCCAGGCAGTCTGGTTAAAGCTATAAAGACTAAACAAATTTTAGCTGCTGTCCATTGTACATAAGACACAGTTTACATGTGTCTGTTTTTGAACATGTAATATATTTTCAAATTTCAGGATTAATCACCTGTTTAAAAAAATAAATAAACATTTCCAGAACATAACAGAAAGCACAGTAATGTCCAGGATAGAATCTGGCATATGAAGACACAAAGTCGCTCACACTCAAGAATAAAAGAAATTTATGAGAATCTCCACAGATGGCCCATATGATGGAATTAGCTGGCTGACAATTTTTTAAAGTGGCTTTTATATTACGTTCAAAATCAGAAAGAAAAATAATAATAATCAGTGAACAGATTGTAAATTTTGGGGGAAGAATGGAAATAAACAACAAAAAAGGAATTCTAGAAGTGAAAAATTCAATATCTTAAAAAAAAAAAAATCACTGGCCAGCCTTTATAGTAGATTGGAGATGAGACCAAAAAAAGAGTAAACTTGAAGTGAAATTGATAGAAATAATGCAATTTGAAGTCAGGAGAAAATTTTAAAAATCAAAGAAATAGGTCCTTTGTGACCTGTAGAACAATATTAAAATATATAATGTATATCATTGGATTCATTGGAGAAGAAAGAATGGAGCACAAAAAATTTTTCAAATATTTAAATAATAGCCAAAATTTCCCCAAATTTGGTAAGAGACACAAACTTACATATTTAAACAGCTCAGAAAACTGCACGAAGTTTTGTTAGTTTGTTTTTTTAAGATTTTATTTATTTATTTGTCAGAGAGAGAGAAAGAGTGCGCACAAGTAGGGAGAGCAGCAGTCGGAGGGAGAAGTAGGCTCCCGGATGAGCAAGGAGCCCAGTGAGGGACTCGATCCCAGGACCCTGGGATCATGACCTGAGTCAAAGGCAGACACTAAACTGACTCAGCCATGCAAGTGTCCCACCAGAAGAAATTTTTAAAAATTCAAATCATAGTCGAATTGTTGAATTCAAAATAAGAGGAAATCTTAAAAGCAACCAAAGAAAATGGCACATTATACATAAGAGAATGATGGTACAAACGATGGCTAACTTCTTATCAGAAACAACAGAGGCTAAAAATAAAAGGCAGTTGGAAGGAAAGAAAATAAAACAATCTGAGAATTTTATATCTAGTAAAAATATCCTTCAAGATTAAAGATGAAATACAGGGGCACCTCGGTGGCTCAGTTGGTCAAGCGTCTGCTTTCAGCTCAGGTCATGATCCCAGGATCCTGGGATGGAGCCCTGCATTGGGCTCCCTGCTCAGTGGGAAGCCTGCTTCTCCCTCTCCTTCTGCACCTAACTCTTATCTTGCTCAATCTCTCTCTTTATCCCACAATAAATAAAATCTTTAAAAAAATAAAAGGTGAAATACAGAAATTTTCAGATCAACAAAAACTGAGTGAAATCGTTGCTTATAGTGTCCAGACCCATGCTACAAGGAATGATAAAAGTCCTTCAGCCAGGACGCCTGGGTGGCTTAGTTGGTTAAGCAGCTGCCTTTGGCTCAGGTCATGATCCCAGTGTCCTGGGATTGAGTCCCACATCGGGCTCCTTGCTCGCCAGGGAGCCTGCTTCTCCCTCTGCCTCTGCCTGCCACTCTGTCTGCCTGTGCTCGCTCTCTCTCTGACAAATAAATTTTAAAAAAAAGTCCTTCAGCCAAAGAAAACTGAAAGTTATTAATAAAATAATTATTGATAATGAACCCCAAGAAAACAAGTTATATTTCAAATGTGCATTGTGAAATACATGGATTTCTAGAAAATTTCCATATTAAGTAAAAAATGATTTTGAGTAGTACAGCTTTCACTCTTCAGGATCCTTAGAGGATCTAAAACAATATCAAGTTTAGCAGCCAGTATTAGTTTTAAGGACACTGCTTGTTAGCATTACCAAATTAGATATTCTTGACACAAATAGGGAGCACACTTGGGCAATCAATATAAAAAGCATGTCTTTTGTGAAATTAATTGGAAAATTAGATTTAAAGTTTAAATATAAATTCTAAATGATTCTCTAAAATGAATTAAAACAGCTTTCAAACTACCCACTTCTGTTGCCTGTGTCAGCTTCCTTCACTGCATGTACTTTCTTTTTAAAAAACAAATTTAAACAAAGCAGAGAATGAAGGCAAATATTCTTATATTCCAGGTCGCCTTCCTTTTATGCTGGAAGTACCCATTTATACTGGGGTGACTAAGTTATTTGCTTTAACGCTCCTCATTGCTTTAACATGCCTTTTTGCATCTTGATTGATGGTCCTTATTATGGAAAATGTATTATGAGGCTCAGAATCTGCTTTCACATGGGCTGAAATTCAACCTTTGCGGGCCAAGGTAATATCATTTATACTATGTTCAACATCCTTTTACTTAAGTTAGCAAAGCATTTGAAGACTGAGGTTTAAAAATACACTATTCTTGGGGCACCTGGGTGGCTCAGTGGGTTAAAGCCTCTGCCTTTGGCTCAGGTCATGATCTCAGGGTCCTGGGATCAAGCCCCATGTTGGGCTCTCTTAATAAATAAAATCTTTTTAAAAAATACACTATTCTTTTTTTTTTAAGATTTTATTTTTATTTATTTATTTGACAGACATCACAAGTGGGGGGGGGGGGCTCCCTGCTGAGGAGAGAGTCTGACTCGGGACTCAATCCCAGGATCCTGAGATCATGACCTGAGCTGAAGGCAGATGCTTAATGATTGAGCCACCCAGATGCCCTAAAAATATACTGTTCTAAAAGGATAAGAATTTATCAGCATGGAAGAGACACAAAGTGACTCTGAGCTTAAGAATAGCTCTCTGGGGGCACCTGGGTGGCTCAGTGGTTTAAGGCCTCTGCCTTCGGCTCGGGTCATGATCCCAAGGTCCTGGGATCGAGCCCCACATTGGGCTCTCTGCTCAGCAGGGAGCCTGCTTCCCCTTCTCTCTGTCTGCTTCTCTGCCTACTTGTGATCTCTCTCCCTGTCAAATGAATAAATAAAATATAATAAATAAATAAATAAATAAATAAAGAATAGCTCTCTGTGAGTGTGTGTCCGGAAGAGCAGAAAACAAAAAATCAAAAGTCCTGGATTCTAATTCTGGCTTTGGTGGTAACTAGCGATGATGATGTTTCAAAGAGATTATAGGCTGCAGTTCTGTAACATACTTTTCATTGAGGAAAAGAAAAGCACCCAGACTATATAACAACAAAAATCACAACTTGGGAGCTTCTGGTATCTTCATGACAAGAAGTCTTGTGCTTCTACACAACAGATGAACATGGTGTGATCCATAAAGAGTGTAAAGAAATTAATCTGTTGATTTGACAAAATAATTTCAGGCATCAGTTGATGATATGTTAGGTGGAACTTATCATACCTGATTCCACATGAATATAAAAGTTCCATATTATAAAGACCTATACCTTGATGTAAAATTTTGAAATACAACTGCTGTTCTTTGATCATCCAAATGTATGTATTCCCCAACAAGGCAAACACCCCCGTTCAACAAATAAGTTTGACCTTTAGCAAAAGTCCATAAATTTCTATTGGTTAAAATTGTGGCGCTTCCTACTCTAAGCCAAAATCTTGTGTTGTGAACATCACAAAATTCTGGCTTCTTCCACTACACAGTCACAATTCTACATGGATAGGATACATCACTAAGCAGCCTATATTTTGGGTTTTTAGCTCAAAATCCAATTGGTTGGCTTATAGAAAGAAGTCATTGACGTCAAAGATGATAATATCATTTCTTTTTTGTTTTGTTTGTTACCCAAAATACCATATTAGTCCATGTCACAATCCTAGGTGTCTTTGAAACAAATGTGATCCAACTGAAAGTATCCCTGGGTTCTAAAGGAAGAATATGTCCCCAGCAACCCAGGGGCACTTACACTCAGCTTCAGGCATGTGAACAACATGTTTTCAAACAAGATCTGTCTGATGAATGTTCTTCTTAGCCAAAGGAGGGTATGAGGAGCAGAACCCAACTACTCCTCAAGTAAAACACTGCCGGGAGTCAGCCAGGAGACCAAAGCTCCAGCCAGTCAACTGGGAATCCAAGGCTGAGATCGTTCCTAAATGCATAAATTACTCCCCATTATAATTACTGTAAAGAACAAAGCCCTTCCATCAATGCAAAAGTAAACTCAAGCCTGAGTCTAGTAATGTCAATGATATGGATCCACAAATGTACACTGTAAACAACTCTTTATTCTGCATTAACTCATATAATATTTTTTACTGTTTTGGTTTTTTTTTTTTCCTATCCTGAGGCAATTGGGAATATAGGAGCAGCTGCAACATCAGCACTTGGGTTTTGCCAGTTGTTCAGAGAATAGACCAATTAGTGGGAATGTGTAGTAATACATGCATTTGGCAGCCATGTTTGTACAAAATGAGGGTAATATTTAAAATAAGACATTTTTAATGGAACGTGATGGCACCTGAGAGTATTGTGGAAAAATCTGATTATCAGATACTTCTAAAGAGATAACTAGGGGATTCCTCTCTATAATACCAACTTGCAACTCTTCAATCTGGCTGAGATCTTCAATCTGCTGACCCCACCCAGATTTCAGGCCCTGACCCCCTTCCAGTAGCTCATTCCCCACTTTAAGTCTCTCCTTTATCATTGTAGTCACCTTAGGGCACTCACCTTTACTCTCTTGTTCCTCCTGCTTCATCATACACACAACCTTAACTAAATAAGACTCTCATTGTCTCCATGTCTTACCCAAACTGCTTACTGTGACAAGTGAAAAATGGGCAGTTTCAAGTGGACTCTTAATGCTACCCATCGATCATTTTATAGTTCTCTAGACCACTCCTTTCCCACGCCCCTAGACTTGCAGACTACTCGGGTCTCAAAATCTCTGATACCTCCTCTACCATAAGCTTCTTCCTTTTTCACTGAAAAATTTGCTGCAATCAGAAGAGGACATTTACAAGTTCCCAACACCAGATCTACCCATGTCTTTGCCCATAAGTCCTTTTTCCTTTTCATACTCAAGTCCTTAGATAATCCCATTAGACACATGGCTTTGAATGCCACATGTGAATAGTTGACTCCTCAATCTGTATTTTTACGATGGACCTCACTCCTGAATTCCAGAACTATATACCTAGCTGCCCATTTGACTTATCCTATTAGATAACAAATAAGCATCTCAAACTTAGTAATTTCCATACAGATGACACTGTATTTTTCTACTTTCTCACTTCCATCAAGACTTGACTCAGTCATTTTCTTAGTTTTATCTTCCCTTCCAAATTCTTCTTCCCTTCCAAAATTTTCTTTTTCCCATTGCCCTCACTTGGGACATTTAAGGATCCCCTTAGCTAATTACATATATTTTCCTCTCAGTAGTTATTGCTATTTAACACATTATATATTTTATTAGTTTTCTTTTGTATTGCTTGTCTCCCTCATGAAAAAAAAAAGGATTTTTTTTTTAATTGCATATCACAAGCACCTGGAATAGTGTCTGGTAAATAATAGGCATTCAGTACATATTTGCGGTATGAATAAATGGGAGATGTTAGAATACAATGCAAAATTCCCATTAAAAAATTCAAAGTCCTATGTGCATAAGATTTAGTGCACTTAAAATTATTCTATTTGACCATTTTTCTAGACTTCCCTTTGATTATTCTCCACCCTGCGCTTGCATGTGCTCGCATATACTTGTGAACAGTGATGTACACCAAAATTCATTCCATATTATAAGCTACATACATACAACAATACATGCACATCTATGTAAAAAGAAATTAACAGCTTCATGACTGTGGAGCTTGCCATAAGAAGCCTACTTGTCACAAAAGGACTTCATTCTCTTCATTTTCTGTATTTCCCTACATCTGTGTTGACTGCCACCATTTTCTGGGCAAACAGTGCTCTTTATGAATCCCAGCCAATACAGTTTCTTTCGTAAGGAAGTATTCTTTCTTCTTTCTACAACTGAAAAAGTGATTTTCATTGTTCAAGATCTTTAAATTTTTTTTTTAATTTATTTGAGAGAGAGAGAGCAAGGGGCGTGGCAGAGAGGGAGAGAAGCACTCTTCGCTGAGCAGGAGGAGCTTGACTCGGGATGGAGCCCAGGACCCTAAGATCATGCATGACCTGAACCTAAGGCAGACACTGTCTGAGCTGCCCAGGTGCCCCTCAGTTTTCAAGATCTTACTCAGATCTCTCTACACATTTGTGAAGCCTTAAGTTTCACCAGGTAGAATGATTATTCTTTCCTTTATGTTCATATTGCTATGGTAGTTAACCTGTCACATTTAGATCACTTGTTTACATGTCTGTCTCCCACACTAAATTATGAGCTTCTCATAATCTTCAGCATTTAATTGAAGTCTGGCACACAGCAGATATTGAATATTTGCTTAAGGCAATCATCATTCCAGAGAATGCTAGTACAACTCTACTTATGTAAATATATTTTGGGGAAATTCATTGTCAAAATGAAATATTTAAAAGGATTAGTTTCAAGAAAATAACACAATATACTACTCCATATTAAGCAATTGCCAAGGCTACCAGATTCAGAAATGATAAAAACAATAAACTATGAGTATTTTAATATTTTATTAGGATTTAAAATTTGAAATTTGGCTTACTTAAAATGATCTGTATAGAAATAAAAAGATAAGTGAATTGCTTTATTTTGTATTATAAATTCATTTCTAAGTTAAGACAGCACTAAAATGACTGAACTTCATTTGAAACCAAGAAAACCAGCTAAAATTAATAAAATCACAGGTAGATACATTTTTTTTCAGGGCATGGTTAGTACATGCTTTTTATTAGATCTTTCAAGTTTGTGAAACCAAAAGAACTTCAGAATGTTAATTAGGAGCTCTTAATTTTCTCCCTAGTTGTGAATGTTAAAATGGCAAATTTAATGTGGCAATGTTCATTTCAGTGTGAATTTAAATACCACATTGTGATAAACTCATTAGTTGGAAGAAAGAATGATACTAATATAAAGTTGTGACCAAAATTGTTAATTTAACAAAATTCCTATTATTTCCTTTCATATTGCTATGTCAAAATAATATAGAGATTGACAATGGTTGGATATCTTTTTTTTTTAAGATTTTATTTATTTATTTGACAGAGGGAGAGAGATCACAAGTAGGCAGAGCAGCAGGCAGAGAGAGAGGGGGAAGCAGGCTACCTGCTGAGCAGAGAGCCTGATATGGGGCTTGAACCCAGGGCTGTGAGATCAGGACCTGAGCCAAAGGCAAAGGCTTAACCCACTGAGCCACCCAGGCACCCCAATGGTTGGATATCTTAATGTGTAAGTTTAAGTGTGAAATTTTCATCACATGCTTCCCCTATTTTCCAAGATAGACATTTTAAATTTTTTTTCAAGTTACATCTTGAATAAAAGAGATTTCATTGCACAATTTCTCTGTAAACATCTGCTTTTTATAAACTTGTATATATTTTTTCATTATGTACTATTTTAAAGACAATATTCCCAACTGGAATGTAATAATGGTGTAGAAGTTCCAGTATTAAAATTTCCACAGAAATTAAGAATCATCATGTAATGGCAGTTCTTAGAATTAGAAGCCTGCAAATGGGTTTTAATTCATTTACTCCCACACTAAATTCTTTCTCTGTCCTAGCTAATGAGATGCCTACTTTCCCTAGTAAATTCGGACACTAACTATCCTTGACAATCTTATTGGGAAGTGGCCTACATTTCATTTATTAGAAGAAGGAATATGATAGCAGGAATATTAATTTCTTCTTTTGTTTTGCATCTCCAGAGGCATTTTATTCCAATATGTAAGTGTGCGTAAGAGAGAAGGGTTAACTTAATCCTCTTGAAGTCAGGTAGCAGCAAGTCAAACGAATTATCCTTACTGCCCACTTCCAAGATGTCCTGAAATAAACACAAGGTGGCAACAGGAGAGATTACATCTCTGCTTTCACCAAGAATCCACAAGGAAACTGGGGTCAGGCAATGCTAGCTAAAGTTCCTGTTTATTTATTGAATGCCTACTATGTGCCAAGCATGCTACAGGAGATCATTTCTCATCTTCATCCCTAATGTCGAAACAACTAGCCAAAAAGTATTATAATTTCCATTTTACAGAAGAGGAAAATGAGGTTAAAAAACCCAAGGAATCTGTCCACCTTTATACAGTTAATATGAGCCAGAGGCCAGACTCCGTTCCAGTTTCTCCTGCTGCACTTCATTGCTCCCCGGTGTACATAATAGAAATTGGTTTGCAAAGAAGAAGGATATTAGCTTCCAGTAAGGTTCATTCCCTCTCTTTCCCAGGACATGTGGAGATGGGCAACTTGGAGGGAGAATTGCTTTCACTCTATAGCTTGAGGAAAGAAATAATCTTTCATATTCACAATTTGTTTCTGAGTTACTAGCCCAGTTGCAGGCTTCAAAATGGACTGAAACTTCATAAAAGGGTTCCCTGCCATAATACTTCTCAGTGCAGGATTAAACCATTTGGAGTTTTGGTAAATTGTGAAGATTCTGATTCTGTAGGTTGGGGTGGGGCTAGGATTCTACTTTCTAACAAGGTCCCAAGTAATGTTGATGCAGCTGGTCTACGGAAGGTCCTAGGGCAGCAGAGCTCTATGAAAAGGTAAGACACCTCTTCTTTGACTCCCCATTGCCATGGTGAATGGATATAAAGGAATACAGGTGGAGAGGTCTCCACATCACTTTGGACAAGAAGACTAACATGATTCACGGACCCTATCTTTAGTTAATTTTTCATGTATCAAATAATTTAACCCCATTTCCTTTAATTCTAACTTTCATTGCTCATATTTGACTATTAAACTTCACAGTTTCTTAGAAAAAATATGTAGTGATTTTTTGTTATGATTAACATTTATTTTTGGCTTTAGTAAAACTGAGACTATAAAGGCACTTAAATTTTAATGGAGATTTTGAGTCATTTAATTTCATAAACATGCAATACAATCAATCATCCATGATGTGGACAAGAAGAGGATCCATATTTTCAAGTCGTGAATAACATATTTATTATTTATGTGTTATGTCCTCTATTAGGGAATGGACAGAGGAAGATAATCAAAAAACAAACTCTGTTTTGAAAAAAAGTATATTATAGTGGAAGAAACAGAAGTGTAAACAGAAAAGCAGGATGTGTGTGTGTGTGGGTGTGGTATGGGGGAACAACAGACTATTCCCAGGATCTGGGGAGTAGTGATCAGAGAATGTTTCACAGAAGAGCTAGAACTAGCTTTCATATGGAGGAGAACATTCCAGAACATTCCAGACAGTGGGGGAAAATGTGTAGATAATCACAGCATAAAATACCATGGTATGGTTTGGTACATTTGGCTCTAATGGTTGTTGAGACATTGAGAAAAATCAAGATTTCTATGATAGACCTTAATTCAGGCAAACACAGACATAGAGAATTCTATGGCCTGGGGAGAAGGAAGCATGGGAAATGAACGGTTGATAACTTCATCAAAGGTCTGTCTGTCACCAGTCACAGTTAAATGTGTCTTTCAGGTTTGGGGGATACAAACTACTAATAGACACAGTAATAGTTTAATACCAATTTCTTTGTGCCCTGACTTAGATAAATGGAACTAGCCATTGATTTTCTTAAACTCTAATGTACCAATAATAAAAGACTTGGGATTTCCAGAATAGCAACTGTGTATCTGCATGTTAGGAAATAAAAGTTCCCATATATAGCACCGTATAAACAATTGCATGCACAATGGGAATGAATTGTCAAAACCTAGTGATCCACACAGAGAAGAATTTCATATACTACCAACCAATCCCAGCCTCTGCATTTTTTTCTCTTTAAAAGAAAAGGAGTGAAAGATTTTATTTTTTGAAGTGTCCCTTGAGCACAGCACCTGCTGGAAGAGTAATGCACATAGGTGTGTGGAAGGTGCTGTCTATCATATCTCAAAGGATGATTTATATCCCCTCTTTCTTCCTTTTATAACAGTGAGGGCCCCTAAAGGATGTGTGTGCCGTCTTACTCATGAAGCACTGGCATAGCTTAGCTGGCAGAGGTTTGTTAGAGGGACCCCACTCTTTAAGCAGATACACACCCTGAATTACCCTAAAGTATCCTCATCGAAACAAGAAAAGTCTGAAGAATAAACCTACTTATTTTTTATAGGATTTAACAATTATTGGATCTAACCTATAACCCAACCATAAATATGAAAACTATTTATATCAGTAACTTCATGAGAAGGCTAGTTATAGGATACGTGTCCTGCCTACAAAATCACTTAATTTAAATTTAAATTCTCTTGTTACTATATATGCAGCTTGACAGTTTCCAGCTTCTTAGCTATATTCTTCTTTTTTTTTTTTTTTAAAGGATTTTCCAAAGGGAGACTTCAAATTGGACACAGAGATGAAACAGGTCTATAGTACTAAGAACATACTTGAAAATGATTCTTAGTTCTGTGGTTTAAGTTCAATAGAAGATCAGAGGAAAAGAATGTTTCCTCCTCCTCATGGCCTGGTGTGAATGAAAGGCTTCTATAAGGTGTTAGGCTGACTGCAATAAAATGAAAAAAGTCTACTATACATCATTAAAATGATGATGTATTTATAGAATATGAACCACAAGAGAGCTATACTGAGCACTTTCAATAAACCTCAATTAAAGTGATCAATATTGCTAAAAGAATCTCTAAAGCACCTCTGACAGAAAACTTCTTTGAGATTAGTCTTAAATGCTGAGATAAACAGACTACTTCAAGGCATAATGGGAAATAAATTCCAGAGTGAAAGTCCTAACTCTCAGGATCCCAAGGTTATGGCTTGAGTGAATGAAAGTTTGATGAATTCTTTAAAAAAAAAAGAAATTTTTGCCTTTTACACTTGAGAAAATAAACATAAACAGTATCCTATATAAAGACTTTAACGTGTAAACCTGTGCTAAATCCTTTTGAACATTTTATGCACGTTTTTCTTAAAATGCTAATTTTTTCTTATCCCTGATAATTTAGATATTACCTATCAGTCATCATCCACTTGAAGTCCCACTTCTTCTAGGAAGCCTTTCCTCTATGCTGCAGTGTTATTAAAATTTACACAAATACCATTCTTGATTATAGACTTAGAGCTGTTGCCAATTGTTTCTGGTAAGTCTTCGCTCCTCAGCGGAAAAGTAAGCTCCCCAAAGGCAAGCTTCAAACTATACTCCGCCATACAATACCTGATATTAATAAGCAGTACCTAATCAGTACAGTGACAGTTTTGTTTAAAATGCAAATACTACTAGAAGAGTTTATACCTTAGGTGAGCTTTCAGGGCTCACAAGCTAATTAGCAGCTGAGTTAGCAAGCTATAGCCACTGTCAGATGAGACCTAGAAGGTCCCAGATGCAAAGAACTAAGGTAGGTGAGAGTAGAAGAGGATACATTTAGAAAAAAGAGTTGCTTTAGAGGGAGAAACAGAGGGGAAAAGACAAAGCACAATCTTACCCAAGACTGACTCTATGAACACGTTGATGTGGATAGCAAATTTCTTTTTGAAATATCCCAATAGCAGGCACTCAAGCGTTCTTTGTCAGATGGAAAATCCTGACAAAAGGGAGACCCTGGGAATACTCTGGTACAGTTCATCTAGTAGGTACCCAAACTAACTTATCCAATTAGGAGAGTTGTTGCTTGTTGAGACAAAGACAGATACAGCCTTCCACTAGTTTTGGGGCATTAGTGTTCATTTGTTCAGTCAGACAATCATTTAACAAATGTTTAGTGCACACCTAATATGGGTTAACATGATCTGAGGGCCTAGGGATTCTATTGTGAACAAAATGAACTTTAGAAGGTCTTGCTTCCTGGCTAACACATTAATCAAATAATAACACCACTGTGAACCTAACAAATTTTTAAAAAACTCATTAGTATATCAAAGAAAAAGCCCTAAGCACATTAATGGAGGAGCAAGTGAAAAAGGATAGAAGAGTGTTCTGGCATGTGCTAAGGCCCTGTGATGGAAGGAAACAGGAAGCTTTCTGGAAAGAGGCCTTTATTTTTTATTTATTTTATTACTTTCTTTTTAAGTAAGGTCTACGCCCAACATGGGGCTTGAACTCATGACCCTGAAATCAAGAGTCGTATGGTCTACTGACTGAGACAGTCAGGCACCCCAGGAAACCTGGAGCTTTCTAAGCACTAAAAGAAATACTATTCTTACAAAGTTGTGTGAATTTGGGGCGCCTGGGTGACTCAGTCCATTAAGTGATTCTCTTTGGTTCAAGTCATGATCCCAGGGTCCTGGGATGGAGTCCCACGTTGGGCTCCTGGCTCAGCAGGGAGTCTGCTTCTCCCTCTCTCTCTGCCTCTCCCCCTGCTCGTGCACTCTCTCTCTTTCTCTCAAATAAGTAAATTAATTAAATCTTTAAAAACAAACAAACGAAGTTGTGTGAATCCAAGATCAAGAATCCTTCAACACTTGGCCAGAAATTCCTTAGTGTGGCATTTGGGCTTTTGTAGCCCTCTGAGTAAAAGGACTCAGTTCTCTATTGTAGAAAGAAGGCCCCTATCCCTTCTGCCTTTCTTATTGGGTGAGATGTTTTTTACCTTTGGGGGCAGTGCTTGGCAAGACCCCTAACTTCAACAAAACTTTGAGTGGCTTCCAGAGTCACTTGGAATCTGTTGCTAGATAAAGTCATAGAAAATTTAGGTTGAGAAGATATTAAGAATACCTGTCTGCTTGTAGGATTGGTCCATCTCAGAGATGGTCTTAGAGCAAAGGTGATCTCTTTTCATTTACTGCATTATTCTCCCAGCCCTACTCCCGGGGAGAAGAGAAAGGTGAGCAAGTTGAATAGCTGCTCTGGAATTTCGGCTGGGATCCTATTAATATGGAAACTTCCTGACCTGCAATGTGTCAATCAGAGTCCTCAAGTAAGCTTGCTTCTTCTCCTCCATTGGCTGACTGCCGGAAATGAGCCTCCTACTTCATATTATATGTCACTGTGAGTTTCCTTAAAGACTCCAAAGTTGAATTTGCTTTACTGATTTAAAGAAGAAAAAGGGGAGCCTGGTTGGTGCTCAGTTGTTAAGCATCTGCCTTCAGCTCAGATCATGGTCCCAGGCTCCTGGGATCAAGCCCCACATCTGGCTCCCTGCTCAGAGGAGAGCCCGCTTCTCCCTCTCCCACTTGCCCTGCTTGTGTTCCTTCTCTTGCTATCTCTCTCTCTGTGTCAAATAAATAAATACAATTCTTCTTGAAAAATAAAGAAAGAAGGGAAAAATGCTATTCTGACAGTGTTGTTTCAGAGTAAATATTAAATTTTCAAACACTTTGATCAGAACTTTTTTCTTTATCATTATCACTTTCACTGGATTAGATATATTCTTTGTGTAATTTGGGACACCAGGCAGGGGATCTATGAGAGGAAACATAACGATGCACTACTTCTGGAAAATACACTATTTGACAAAGATACTATTTGACAGAAAGTTGTCTTCATGATGAGCACCAGGAAAAGAACTAACCCCCATACTGTATATTTAGTATATTTTATCAGCCTTAATATGCTTGAGATACACAGTATCTACTTTAATCTCTGGTATCTGTGAATCACTTGGACTGATAATTCACATCATAACATGGTTCTAACCTTTTTTTTAGGGTACTACCTAATGCAGTCAAATAGCAATACACTTTTATTTATTTACTTTTATTATTTACTTTTAAACATCTGCTATCTTCAGAGTAAGCAGCTGAGGTCTCAGAAGTGAGCATGCCACATGCTGTATGACCTAGAGTAAGAGTTGAAAATGGGACAGACTTAGGAACATACCTGAAATTGAACAGAAAATTAAAGCATTTTAAACTCAGAAGCTTGTACTTACTTATTGTCCTGTTGCCACCTAATAAGACTTTTAAAATTTGAAAATGGAATTCAGGGTAGAAGTTCTAAAAGTAACAGAAAACAAAAGTGACAGAAAATGAAGGTTAGAAAGGAGGCCATTACTACTCAAGATATTTTCGGAAAGTTTGAAGTTCTGTGTTCAGAAACAATTAAAAAATAATTCAGTTAGGGTAAAATATCTTTTTCTGAAACTTGATTGTTTTATCTTAACTTTTCCTTTCTATGCCATAGGCACCATATGAACAACTAATTTTACTCCTAGGAAATTTTCTATCTTCCAAACTTGGAGGTTGTACTGAAATTTATTTCAACATGTGGCTTTTTCTCTTCCAGTCCTCATTAAGAACTTATTGGTATCCTGAGGGTCACTCAGGCATCACATGTACCTCGTTACAAAAATTTCATATTAGTCCTGGATTTTCTTGGTTCTCCCTTGATGGCTGCTGCTCTGTGAACTGCTTTTATATTAAAGCTATTTTGCTCCTTGTAAAACAAAATTCCATTGGTGGAAAGTTCCCAGTGTTTGTGATACTTCTGTATGTTACATATTATCTGGTTTAAATATTAGTGCCATCCAAGCTCTAAAACAGCTGGTTGGTAAACTATGCCCTTCGTCTACAAACATGGTCCTCTCATGCTAGACCTCTGAAATTTCTCTGGTAGAATACCCTCACCTGTAGTCATTAACAATATTTAAGGGAGACCTTACTAATCCTCCCACAAATGTTGAAATCCATGTTTTCATTGTGTTATCTATTGTTTTGTTCATTGTTCAACTATAATTGCATCAATTTCCCCAAAGCGCACTATGTGCCATAGTTAAATTGTCCACATAAAAGCACTAATCAGATCTGCATGCAGGGTTAAAGTTTCACTTCCGTTATTCTGCTAAAGAGGCAAAGCCCATTGCCTCTGTGAGCTCTTAGTTTCATCAAATTATTCCAAACAGACTCCAAGAACATCTGTGTTGTAACTCCTGTCCTGTGGAAAAGTGTCCAAGATGCAAACCCTTGAGAGATATCTTTCAGCAGTACGAGTGGTATAATATCTAAAGCACTTAGGGAGCTATTTCTATAATGCAGTTAAAATCATTGTACTAGAAGTCTTACTGGTCATAATGTAGGGGTGACTTCATGCCATTTTTCAGGAAGGCTCGAGATTTTTTCAAATCCCCACAATTAGGGAATGATCATACAATTTAAAGAATGACTTTCTGCACAAGGCACACACCATTGTGCTCTTTTGCATTCTCACGTTGTGGTTAGTTCTGTCCTTCCCTGAAACATGGAGGTCCCAACCCCTCCCTCCTGAACTCACTCTCTACTCACCCGATCATCTTGGGAGGTTGTATAATAGAGAACAACCCATTTCACACACACCTCCAAACAACACATTCTCTCAAGCAGAGTCTCAAACACATAGCTCTGTGCTAAAGCACATCCTGCCTCTGCTGGTTGGAGTTTTCACAAACCAAAGCCTAAATAAAGGAGCAGTGTGGTGGCTACAGCACTTCAGTCCGTGCTCGGCACAGGAATTCCTTAATAAGCACAAGAGTAGTACAGGGCAGTCGTAGATCACCTACCTGCTTTTCAACTCTGAGACATGACCCTTCTCCCCGCACAACGAGTCACGATTCAAAAACTGGGGGAGAAAAGACGGTAAGATAGAAGAGAGCAGCCTCATCTTTCCAGAGATGGATGATAGGCAAGTATCCCTCTGTTTTTACCTGTCACTTCCCATGTGGGGAGTCCCCAGGAGAAGTGCCACACACGCGTGCGTCTTTTCTTGGGGAAATTGTTGTTGACTAGCCCGTTAAGCAACAACAAAAAGTGCTTTATATTGTGTCCAAAGGAATATAATCTGGGCTTTTAAAAACGGAAACGTGATTGCCAGGAAAATATCTTTTGCTAGCCTTGCTGGGTAGTTTGTACTTGAAGTAAAACTGTCATCACCCACTCTCCATTCAACCCGAGATCTAAAAAGGCCGGTGAACTGAAAGGAACCAAGAGCCAACCCATCCCTCTCAGAAAACAACCACAGGAGCAAATCACGTTGGAGGAAGGCTCGACAACTCAGAGAGACCATCTCCTCAGGACTGGGAGGAGAGATATGGAGCCATTTTTCACTAGGTTCACAAGAAAATGTCAGCTCACAGCTGCTAGTGCCTTGCCAGAGCGCATCCTAATTCGGTCAAAAGGGACCCAAGCCAGTCACCCTCACAGAACATTTTCTTAGAGAGTCCATTACAAATTTGATTCTCTCTGCTTTGAGCATCTTCTTGATGTAGTCTTTGGCAATTGCATGGTACAGATCTGCATCCAATTCAAAACTAAATGCCTTCCCCCACTTCCTCTTAAAATCATGTGAATTAGACACTTGTGAGCTAACAGTTAAAAAAAAAGAAAAGGAGGAAGGAAAAAACCCACCTCTCCCCACCCTCCTCCAGCTTCTTGACTAATACCTCTGGGCAGTTTACTTCAGAATAGAGCCTATTCGTGAGTGCACAATGGCAAACTGGATACAAGTCTCCTATCACAGAAAGCACAGGCAATGCTTTCTTTGTAAAAACCCAGGAAAATACACATGCTGGAACAAAAGACACTCTATCTGCACAGCAAGAAACAAGAGAAATTGTGTGTTTGTTTTACACACATCTAAACCCAATTATAAAAAAGAAAAAACGCCTTGGCATCTCTTTTAATGATGACATATTGTATTCTTCCCTCAAACCGTTTCCCAATAAAATAAATTTTTAAGCTTTGGCTCCAAGGGGCGGTAAAACATACTCTGCCATAAGAATACCTGGTGTGTGTCTTTGTTGGTAGGGTGCCATTTCAAACTTACTATATTTGAACTCAATTATGTGGAAAATGAAGACAAGGCAAATTCAGCCAGATAGCTCTGAATTATTCTGACATTACGAGAAACGCCAAGTCAGCAGATATTTGCTGTTTACATTTCACAATAACCTAATCGTGCATTTGCAGCCTTCTGGAGCAAAATGCTAACTATTCTCCAAACAGCCACCTGACAATCTAGGGCTCAAACACACATTCTGACTCAGAAGGAGACATCATGACGGCTCTCCACTGGCTGTATTGAACAAAAGCTCCGCAAGCAAACGGGAGGCATTTGGTAATGAAGTGAGAGTCAAATCAAGTTTAGGTTCACATCTGGTGGAATATGGCACTGCCTACCCAGCGGTTGGGGAGCAGGAGGGTTTGGAGGTTATAAATAGAAAACACACACATATACACATAGATATATTTAAGCCAGACCGGGGTCAGTTTCAGCTTACTAACCTAGAGCTCCGTTCAAAGGAAGCAGAGAAGGCGCACGTCCTCTCCCACCTTTCCATGGTCCTCAGTCAGTGTCTTCTCAAACCACCTGTACTGATCCAACCCATTCTCAGATAATACAATTTTCTTGATAGAAGTAGTCTCAGCTGAGCTTTGCTTTTTTCAGCATGGATGTCCAGAATTCTCCTCTTTAAGCCAGACACAGCAACAAAACTGCCGCTGAGGTCTTTTGTTTTCCCCTCCTCTCAAAGATGAAGCATGCAGCACTTCTCTCTCTCTCTCTCTCTCTCTCTCTCTCTCTCTCTCTCTCCCCCTCTCTCCCTCCCTCCCACCCTTCCTCCCTCCCTCTCTCCCTCCTCTCGCTCCCCTCACACGCTTTTGCTCTCTCCCTCCGTTTCTCTTTTCCCAACCCCCACCAGCAACCTCACTGGATTCCGTTCGGTTGGGGTCATTTACATCTCCCAGCAGGAGAACCTGTGTTCGGTAAGCGCCTGTCTCTCACTTTTGGGTTTCTTCTGCGAAAGGAAGGGGGGCGGCTCTAGGTGAAGTCAGGTGACCCCTCTGTTAAAAGCCACAGAGATGGATGGAGTGTGTGAATTTTAAGATACACACAGGCACATTTACATTACAAAGCAGCAAGGCAAATCTAGCTTCTAGAGATTAGGCATTTTTGTTTTTGCTTTCACAGTCCCCTTTTAGCAATTAAGAGAAGCTAATATAGTATAATGAAATGTAATTAAAGTTTTCAGTGTTAATAACAAGGCTGCATACTTTCAAAATCATCCAACTGAACCATTCTTTTAAACTTGTAAGCCTGACTTTCTTTTTCTTTCAAGGGTCAAAGAATCAGTCATTTTACTATTTACACGCTTTTCCAACTGGCCTTTTCTTTCAAGTCTAGTTCAACTTATCTCAAAGTTAAGGACCATCAAAGAAGACCAAATAAGAAGAAGGAGGAGGGGGAGGAGGAGGAGGCGAAAAGACAAAAAGTGACAGAAAACCAGAGTATATCGCATGGATAGAAATCAGTAGTTTCCTATTGTAGAATTAGATTTAATAATGAGTAATTTTTTTTTTTTTTTTTTGCTCTTCGGCAAACAACTTTTTCCTTCTCTGCTTCAGTGTCTCTGTCTAAAAAATAGAAAATTAATGCAATAAATGTAGCATCTCCCCTCCCTGCCAATCAAGCAAGCGTGGCCGAGAAGGATGTCCAGGTACAGAAGCTACTGAAAAAACCTGTGCTAACCTTGTACAGAGTTGAAGATAAGTTTATAGTCTACAGACTCAGATCTTTACGAATAAATTTGCTACCACCTCGCTCCCTGCTCCAAAGTTTCTTCTGAGTGCAGAGCCTCTCTTTATCTCAATCACTAAATAGGAATGAAATGCCTTCTGCTCTTAGAAACACTGCAAAGAAAAACAAGATAATCTCCACAAACTATTTTGACAACTTGAGATAAAAAGTACTTTATGAAGCCAAATGACAAGTAATTAGAAGGAGATCAATAAGTTTGGCGAGAACAAGTATGAGAAGAAGAATCACTTACTTGGCCTCTGGGGCTTTATGCATGGATTCTTAATTTCAAGAACAGGGTGACACTGGTGTCTCCACAAAAGAGAAGAAGAGGAGAGCTGACATAGATTCACATTATCCCTGCCTCAAAAGATAACATTTCCAACTCTTACACAAACAGCCTCTCATTCTCTTGAGAGTGATGTCAGGAGAGTGCTGCATTGACTGCTGGGACCAAGCACTCCAGCTGAAATACGCCCAGTCCCCTCCATAAACACCACTCAGGGGTAGACGCAGAATGAGTAACAGCTATTCACTCTTCTTGCTTGTTTTGTATTTTAAAAGCTTTACCTTGCATGGAAAAGATCCCATTTAAGCTTTTAAAATAAATTATATGCTAACTGGCTGCAAATTTAGCTTTAGTGTGTGCTACAAAAATTGGCACCGAAACATTGGACAATAAAAAAAGATCTTCCCTCAGAAAAGTTGGCTTAGGCAAATTTAGGAAGACCTAAAATTTTGAAGGATAAAAACATAAAGGATTTCATTTTACTGTCTTTTATAACCAAACTAGCTGTTCTTTAACCTTTATTTTTCCTTTCTAGCATTGGGTGTCTTCATTTTGCATTTGCCTTTTTTTTTTTTTTTATCTCCTCCTCACCCTCTGGCCTTTCTTCTTTTGGCTGTGGTGTCACTTTCCTTGAATGAGCAAAATGTTGACGTCAGAGAGAAACAGGAAAGACATCTTTTATTAGGTCAGAAAATGCATGGGCTTTAACTCATACTCTAGTGTATGGAAACTTTCAAGCTCGGGGCGTGATGCCTTCAGCTCCGGTCGTGATGCCAGGGTCCTGGGATCGAGCCCCACATTGGGTTCTCTGCTCAGCTGGGAGCCTGCTTCCCCCTCTCTCTCTCTGCCTGCCTCTCTGCCTACTTGTGATCTCTGTCTGTCAAATAAATAAATAAAATCTTAAAAAAAAAAAAAGTTCACCATTGATAGGCCAATGCAAAAAAAAAAGAATGATGAAAATAATTTAGCAGAAATGTTCCAGCAAATAACCCCAGCGTTCTTTTTAAAAAGTCTTCCATTACTCAGGGAACAAACTAAAGTACAGAGTGTGAAATACATCTTTGCTCATGCATTCATTTATTCAACCAATGTTTACTGAGCACTTCCTTTGTGTCAAGCACTATTCGAAGCACTGAGGGATACAAGGTAAATAAAACAGACTCTGAACCCTTTCAGAAACGGATAATATGTACCACTGAATACAAGAGATGTAGGTGCAAAATGTTAAGGAAGGTCAGAAAAGGGGGGGGATTCTCCTTAGTGGGAGGCAGGATGGTTACAATAGAATAAGTGACATTTGAACCGAGCCTTTAAGCACGTGTCAGTTTTCTAGGTAAGAAAGCAGATGCAAGAGGATTTCAGGCCACCAGACACAAAAAGCATGAACAGAGACCCGTGTGCAGTGCGGTATGGCTAGAATACAGGCTGCTTGGGGGAGAGTGGTTTGAAAGGTAGATCGGAACAGGCTGTGCGTGATCTTGAATGTTCTGCCCGAGTATCTGTGCTTTATCTGAGATGCAGCGGCAAACTACGTAAGGATCCCTGACTGGTAAATTATTTGTTTCATAAAGATGATTTTGGCGGGACGTGGAGGGTGGATTACAGCCTTGTTCCCAAACTTTCCTAATGATAAGAATTACCTGCAAGTGATAGCAAACACACAGATTCTTGGGTTCTACTCCAAATCCAGAGAAGGTCAGGGATCTGAATTTTTAACAAATGTCCCAGGTGATTAGACATAGGGATAGTTACACAGAGAGTTAATATTCTCAGGATCATTGTTAAGCCAGATAAAAGACTTCTGCTTCTTATACACTTAAAGAAGGGATTTTTACACAAAGGTTGGGAACACTTATCAGAATCAAATATGATGAATGTGCTTATTTTGAGCCATGAAACAAAATGATACACAATAGCCCAGGCAATCTCATTTCTATCTTATGTGAAACCTTCTGTCTTGTGAGGTTGAATTTATTTATCATCTCTCACTCACATCAGGGTTTCTTATGTCTGTGCTTCTGATCCTCCTTCCTGGTATGACCTCCCATTCCTTTTTCCAACTTCACTTTATCCTTCAAGGACTCTCTACAACCACTGGGCACATAAATTCACCCCTTCTCTAATATCAGTTGTTCTTAAGGCGCATTGATATTACAATAGAACCCCCAGAAATCATTCTAATACCAAACGCATATTAATGCCAGGGGATTTAGCTTTTTACATTGTCACGATGATTCTGTGAGGTACTAATACTATCACTTAACTTGTGAGGAAAGTAAAGCCTGGAGACATTAAATAATTCACCAAAGGTCAGAAAATTAATAAGTTTCTGGATTAGGACCCAACTCAGTCTCTGCTACATGATTAATATCATACCATATCTTATTCCCTAAACATCTGGAACCCAAAATTTAGCAGTTGATTAAATCAGTAGATAATGTTATTACTCTTTTGCTTTCTACCCTTTTGCATGCTAATAGCTCCGTTTCAGGAGTTGGACTCTGTTTCTGGGTTTAAAGCCTTTCTCTGCCACTTTCAAGCCGCTGTGACCAAAAGTGAGTCATTTAATGTCTCTGTGCCTCAGTTTCCTGACCTATTTCATAGTTTCATTAGAAACTTAAATGAGAATCCATCTATTTAGTACCATGCCTAAAACAATTAGATACTCAATGTTAGTTATTATTTTTTATTAGTAGTATTGTTGCTGTTATTAACAAGTGAGAAGCAAATTCTCAGTTTATCCCCATATGAGTTTTCAATCTCATCCAGAGATATTAAGTGGTAAAAGAGCATCACTGACTCTGTGTATTATTAAATGTAGTTTATATAGCTTTCACTCTAGTTTACAGAACTACAATTGATTTGATCAAATTAGGAAGATGCACCAACTACTATTTAACTAATCATAAACTACCCATATTGCTTTATTATTAGATCTGTAATATATGGTCTCTTGACATTTGTGATGGTTCCCTGGCAGGCAGAAAGGAGAAATTACACAGTTTTTTAAAAAACCACACTTACTCTTTAACAATAAACTAAATGCTAATCCTTCTTAAAAATCAATTATGCCTGCTTTTTGTACAAACTACTGTCTTTTTTTCCCCGAAATAAATATTTCCAATATTTCCGTGGAATATTTCCTTACCTTCTGAGGCATGTTTACTAGCAAACAAAATTTCTTTGAACTATGCAACATTCTTGTCAGTTAAGTGTATGTTTAGTGTAGATATGGTATTGTGCTTATATGAAATCACAACCAAATAAACAGTAGGTGTTATTTGTCAGTGGGAAAAGAATCCTGGATGAGAATTGTGGTTGCACATTTTGCAAACAATCGACAAACAATCTCAAGAATATTCCTTTCTTTTTTTTTCAGCTTTATCAATTGTTGATCATAACAGAAAAGATTGTACCATTGATGGTTTGTTTGAGTGTGGACTAAATGATTGGTGTACTACTCCATTGACGATTGGGTATGAGTGTAGATGGCTTTTGGGTTGGCAGTTATAGTTAATGTTTGCAGAGTCCAGATCTCTGGGAACTTTCTCTCCCTGCCTTACAGGCTGCATGACAATTTTCATAAAAAACAACTCATCTCTTTTTTGACTGCTTATGCCAAATTAATGCATTTTCAGTCACTGTCAAAAGTATCCTATTCTACTTGAAGATGGTTATATGTATGTGCATGCATGCATAATTATCACAGGCTATGGTTAAAGTTTGATTATCCCATTCTAAGAGAAGAAAAGCAAAAAGCAGAAAATTCCTGCTTTGGGTTTTTCTTTAGTCTTGACTAACCAGGCAAAGCAGGTGCTTTAAGAATGGCCTTTAAATATTGCATGGTGTCAAACACACAGAGCCAGCAACCCTGGCTTCACAATTTCCTGCCTGTGTGGTACTAGGTAAGTAACTCATCTGTAAAACAGTGGTGATCTCTGTTGCATAGAGTTCTCAGGCATTAAATGAAATATTGCATATAAAGTGCCAGGCACAGTGCCTGGCACACCATCATGACCACTACCATCATCATCACGACCACCACCAGTGTCACCATCACCACCACTATCATCCTCTTCCTACTCATTATCATCATCACCTAAATATCTCATGTACCAGACACTGCTCTCAGTAAGCACCCAATCATGGTAGCTTCCATTATTATTGTTACTATATTATTTTCTTTTACTGGCTTTCAGTTCATGACATTGCATATTCTGAGCCTATTGCCCTGATATAAAAGACACCATCATGCCCCTAATCAAAACAAAAGCTTACATTTAAATACTTTTCAGTATATGAAGTAGGAAAAACTGTAACGTTTTTCCTTTCACTAGTCTTTCCTCTCTGTAAACAAGTCTCAGGCTCAGACTGTGCATGGGGAAGGTCTTCCCTGGATGATTTCTAAGTCTTCTGGAAGCAATTCATGAGGTATTATGAATCCTCACAAGAATGTGCTTCATAGGACTGAAGAGACCAAAGCACAAGTAGAAGTGTTTTCTGTACTGAGCGGGCATCAATAAATTCCATTGTTGACAGCTGTCCTTATGGATCTGCATTTCTGATCTCATAATGAATAATCCCACTTCTGACTTCTGAAAACTGGTTTGAATTGTGATCTTTTATTTTCTCCAGAAGCTTATGCTCTTCCATAGCCTTTCACCTACTTGACCTTGCAGACCCCATCAGATGGACATCAGGGGGCATATACAGGGTCTCTTGCTCTATAAAACAAACTTTGCCTGGCTGAGCCTAGACAGGATGGTGAAGTCAGTGCAATATGTTGTCTGTACCTTCCATCCTTCCTTCCTCTGCCCTTTAAATGGCACTCTCTCTCTCTCACTTTCCAGATCCTTCCTGATTTTGATTCTCATCTCATAACAAAACCAAAATTCAGCAGAATGCACTGTGTAAATTTGTGTGTGTTACCTGAAGTAACACTTACTGTCTTGGTGATTTGGATGGCTTGTATACTCTCTTAAAATGTAAATGTTCCTTGGAAATAGAAACTAAATATGGTTTCTAGGAATTTTAAACCATTGTCTGAAATATGTCTATTTAAATGGACTGAACCCAACAAGGCATATTTCTTTCAAAGCCCAATTTCAAATCATGAAGGAAAATGAATGGGGAGGGAGCTATATATATGACCTGAATAACCTAGCATTGGGAAAAAGGACAGTGGGTGGCCACCTTGGTTTTGAATCATAATTCCACCATGAACTGACTGTATGACTTTGGGTAAGAGAGCTTAAGGCCACTATGCCTTAATTTGCTCATTGATAAAAAAGAGAATATAATATCTTAAAGTAAGTGCAATCATGAAATTGCTAGCACAGAATATGGCACATAGCAAGCTCTCAGCAAACAGGATCTTCCTTCTTGTTCTTCATAAGTAGTCATCTACTAAATAGCTCCTTTTTTCTATAGGTCATCTTCCATGAGTCACCTGCTCTGCTCATACCTCCTTATTTCACCTGACATTGATATTAGTATCTTTCATTATCAGAGGTTTCCCTATTCAAGTAAGACAGACTTTTTTGCAGAGGGTCTAAATTCTAGTCAAGTACTCTACCTTCTCAAGGCATCAGACCAACTTAACAAAATCAAAGTCATAATCAAGTTGGAATGAGAAAGAGGAAGAAGAGTAAGGTAAAGAATGAAGAGAGGGTAGTCAAAGAGAGAAAAGAGAAGTAGTAGTTAAGTGATCTATCTAGAGGCCTAGAGGTGGTACCATAGGACAGTAGAGAAAGTGCAACTGAACTTTATTAGAATTCAAAACACCCTAGCCTTGGATTACTCATTCAATATCACTGGCCTTATCTGTGAAATAAAGATATTGAACTTCTCCCAAGATCTCATCCAGCTCATAGATTTTGGTTTCATGAGATTAGAAAGTAAAATCTTTCTTGAGGGCCCTTCACTACCAAGCCCCATTAGTCCACGATACTGGGGAGGGTAGGCTCCCACCGACTCAATCTGACTCTGCTACATACTCCACCTGCATCATCTCATTTAATCTCCATGGTAGTATTACTATCCCCACTCTCAATTTTTGGCTCGACCTTTTCCAAAGTCAAAGAGGCAAAGGGACAGAGCAGGGATTAACACCACCTTCTAATACAGAGCCCCAAGTACTTTTTATTGTACCATGCTGCCCCCTCTGGGACAGAAGCTGGGAATAAAGCTATATAGAAATTAAACCTTCACTGAATGACTCTACGGTGATATTTTACATGAACGTGGAAAGTCCTGTAACCATTATGGAAATTTGAGGAAAACATGCCTGTTATGGCAGTGATGTGCTGCTCAGTGTTTAACAATTGGCATAATGGAAAAACAAAAAGAAACAAACAAAAAAACGGATAGGTAGCATTTGTCAATTTCTGCAGCGTAAAAATGCCACCATAGCTAATTTCAAACTATCAGCTTAAAGTCACTGAGCTGGAGATGGGAAGAGATGTACATAAATAGCTCTTTCAAGGTAATGCTAGCCATCTCCTGCATATCACTCTGAGTGTGTGTATGTGTGTGTGTGTGTGTGTGTGCACACACATGCACATGTGCATATGAACCTGAATTTATATTCCACCTTAAAAAACACTGAAAACCCAAAACATAGGTCCAAATGCTTATTGAGTAACTCTCAGTGCCATATGTTTCGGTTAAACTCTAATAAGTTTCCTTTCTGGTCAAATATGCAGATTCCTCATCTATCTCTTTAAATTTGAAAATATAACTGTCAATAATCCCAGCAAATAAAAGAAACCCAAACCCCAAGCTCCCAATATTGGCCTACTTATTTCCGTGTAGAATACTGGATGGTTCTTGTATTATTTTCAAATGTATACTTTTTAAGATTTCTTATGAGGTGTGTGAGGTGTTTGATGAAGCACCAAGGTAGGATTCTTCCAGTAAACCAGCAAGTGCCAACTGCAGTATTTGTTGGTCTCAGCAAAGAGCCATTAGGGAAACCAGAACCTGAAAAGAAAGACAAAACTATCCTCTAGCCCCACATTCCTTATTCCTCACCTTAAAGTGCCATAACCGCTTGACTTCCTCTGAAATAAAAGCAAGGTGACTGACAAGTTGTAGGGAAATTGCATGCATAATTTACATGGCCCTGTGAGCAAGCAGAGGGGTTGTCATTTGTGTAGACGCCTTACAAATGATATTCGGATAGATTGCTTGAGGAATGACTTCTTTTTTTTTTTTTAAGGTTTTATTTATTTATTAGTTAGAGAGAGAGAGTGAGCACAGGCAGACAGAGTGGCAGGCAGAGGCAGAGGGAGAAGCAGGCTCCCCGCCGAGCAAGGAGCCCGATGTGGGACTCGATCCCAGGACGCTGGGATCATGACCTGAGCCGAAGGCAGCCGCTTAACCAACTGAGCCACCCAGGCGTCCCGAGGAATGACTTCTGATTGCTGAGACAATTTGTTTCATCTTACTCATTTCTTCTGATTGTGAGATACAGAAGTAAGACTGTACAGAGGGTTAAATGTGAAGAGTGTTCTGTGTAAGAAAATGCCTGAATTATTGCCTATGTAAGTGTGCAAAAATTCCTCCCCACCCGCTAAATCAAAGGAAAAGAGAAAGGACACTGAAAGCATCACTGCTGTTCCAAGGAAAATGAGATCTGTACTGAGGAACAACTCACTCTTTAAAAATTATGTTAAGGGGGAAAATCTTAAAATTTCTATTGTTATCTACAGCACAAATATCTACAGATAGCTACTTATATCTGAGGTTAGCCGACATAGTAAAAAAAAAAAAA